>CM046664.1:11910382-12192882 GCA_025594165.1 Tamias sibiricus | reverse complement strand
TGATCCACACTGAGCTGTGAATAAACGAGAAACACCTCTTCACTGTGTTAGGCCGCAGAGAATCTAGGTTTCCTTGTTACAGCAGCTTAACCTACCCTCATACCCCATTCACCTCTAGAGCTCCTCGCGGTCTGGACAGGAGTTCTAGATTTCGAAACGCTCCATCAAAGCCGTGAGAGAACCTAGAATGACCAAGACAGGGGGACCTGAGAAAGGACCTGAGGATGGAAGGCTCAGGAGAAGGAAATCCGAAGAGATGGGTGACGGAGGAGGAGGGACAAGGAATGCCCCGTGGAGGCTGCTGGCAGGAGGTGGGGGGTGAGCCGGGAGAGGCTGGGCCACGGGTGCCCGGGGGGGGGGGGGGGGGGGGGGGTGACGGGAACTTGCTTGAATGGCTAGCTCTTTGGTGGATGGATGTGAACTCCCACCTAGAGACTACGGATCAGATAAATAAACAACAATCAGCGTGGAACAAAGAGGCCGGCAGCTGGTTTCCAGTCTGGGCACATTCCTTGGCTCTGGAGGCAAATCTGTGTCTCTGTCCATTAGAGACCCTCATCCTTGCGGATGCAGGAGGCAAAATCTCCCCGAGGCTTTTATCTGCCCCCCACCCTCTTTCAGGCCAGCCCTGGCCCCCCAAGCAAGGTGTTGTATAAATAAAAAATACTGTTATTGCAAGGTGCTGGACGGGAGCTTGATAAAGATCAGAGGAAGAGGCTGTAGGACCCTTCCTGGCCTCGGCGGTGGGGGCGAGGCCCCATCCCACCCTCGCGTTTCAAGAGAGGTTTGCAAAGGAAGCCACGGGGCAGAGGCTCCCCAGGATGGTTAAAAAAAAAAAAAAAAAAATGAAGGAAATTCCCCATTTCCTGGTTGTAAGAAAATATGGGTGGGACAGGTCTTGAATGAGCCCATCGTGGCTCTGACTTTGATGCTGGGTGAGTGACAAGGATCTCCAAGACAGGACACAATGTCACGAGCCAGGCTTTTCCATGCAAAACAAGATCTCTGAAGGGGCCTTCTGTTGGAAAACAAAGGAGCTCTGACCACCGGGCCCCAGGAGGAAGGCCAGGGGTGTCCTCAGACTGTGGCAAATGGGAAATGCAGGAGAGGGCTGTGGGGCCAGGTGGTGGGTCTATGCTGGATTTTACAGAGACCTCTGTGCCATTTAGTTTAGCAACTACTTATGAAAAGGCCAACTATGTGTGGGGACCCAGCCCTGAGGTTTTCAATATAGAGACCAGTAGGAAAGTTTATTGTGTAAGAAAGAGGATACTTGATTTATTTCCTCCTTTCCTTTCTTTTCTCTCTTTCTTTCTTCTCCCTGGCTCCCCAGAATTTACTGAGGGCCGACTCTGTGCCAGTCACCCTGCTGTGATATCGTGATGAATGTGGCCTTCAGGAGGCCAAAGCCTAACTGGGAAGACAAAGCATTATGAGAGGCTTGTGATAAAGTGTGTGAAGGACCTTGGGGTTCAGAGAGCTCATGATCCTCTCACAGGCAAGTAGGAGAAAGAAGCTGGAGGTGACCCCCAGAGGGCAAATCAGCTTTCAGAGACAGAGGGATGATGTCACTTAAGCTTGAGGGGTAAGAAGGAGCTAGCTGAATTCTTGCTGTGGAATACTATATAGCACTGAAGAATGAGACCATGAGGAAGGGCATCCCAGGCAGAGGGAACAGCAAAAGCAAAGGTGTGGAGGCTTGAGTTTGTGGCAATGGTAAAGGACTGTTGGAGGAGCAAGTTTGAGAGTTGAGGATACGGGAGCCTGGAACAGGAGCCAGATCGTGGAGGGTCTTTTAGTCCAAACTGAAGTTTATTCTCAAGGCAATAGGGAGCCATTGAAGGATTGTGAACAGGGGAGCAACACATGGTTCCTACCCCTGCCATTTTTTCCTGACTGCTAGGGATGCTGTAAAAAACGACCTGAAGTCACCAAATGTCCCAGGCCATCAGAAAGTGCCTCTCCCTCCTCCACGTTTTGCTCCCAGATCTTAGTTTTCCCGTCCCCAAAATGGGTATGCGTGGGCAGTGCGGCCCTTCTGGAGAGGCAGCAGGTAATTTCCATCAGCTGCCTGCCTGGGTCCGCCCCGACTCACAGCTAAGCACACCCGTGCAGTGTGCGCCAGGCATGGTGCGGAGCCTTTCCCAACCAAGTTAAGGCCCGTTCTCCAGAGCTCACGCTGTGCAGAAGCGTCCCCACGTGCTCTTGCCATCTGCTTCTGCACATGGGGACACTAGCCTGGGCGGGAAGGGCACATCCAGGTCATATAGGTGAACAAGTGCCAGAGTTTTCTTAAGGAGAACTTGCTTCCAAACTGGCAAAACCTCATGCTTGCTGCCGCGGGTCCTTGTCGGAGTTTTGGGACTGCTGGTTTTATATCCACCGAAGAGTCAGAAAACCGGGACTGTGCAGGGGTAGAGAACTTGCCCGAGGTCACACCCACAGCTGCTGCTGCTGCTAACAGTGACGCAGCAGGTCCTGTAGGGAGCCCTAAACTCAAGTCACAGGTGCCTACATTTTAGAAGAGGGTGGCATGATTGATTAGGGTGGCCGTTTTACAGACGAGGAAACTGAGGCTCACAGAACGCCATCACGTATTCCAAGTGACGTCAGGACAGAGCGGGGTGGAGCCCAGGCGGTGGGGTGTCCTGAGCAGGCCTGTGTCCTCTTTCCCTGAGCCTCGAGGACCACACACTGTCCTGTTATTTTAAGAGAAGGGAGAGCGGAGGGAGGGGCGCCCAGAGTCCCCTCATTGTTCGGCACTTGGCAGCCCCTCCGGTTCAGGTAAATAAAAGGGATTCCGTCATTGTTTGTCCCGGTGCTAATGACTTTCGTCTTTGTGTCTTTGGAGCCAGACCTCACCCCGGGAAGCTGGCCTGGGGCCTGGGAACAATGGCCTTTGTTCTCCACACTTTCCCTATCAAAGCCGCCCAGCAGGGACGGCCTTCAGAGGCCGCAGGGCGCTGTGATCATTCCTGTCCCCGAGCTGGGGAGGGGGCCGGAAAGGAGGGGGCAGGTGCAACTTTGACCCAGTTAAGTGACTCTGGGGTCCTTCTGCTGTCCTTGCCCCGGTGAGAGCAGAGGCTATGAATAACTGGGGCTTCCTAGCTCAGCGCGGCTCGGGAGAATTGTTCTCTTGCTACCTTCCTGGGTAGCGAGTCTGGGAATGGCACTGGCTGGGAGGGCTCAATCTCAACATGTGACAGGAGACTGAGGAGGCCCGGCTGGGTTTACTGTGCACGTACTATGCTCTGGGCTGTCTGCTCCATACAGTGACGCTGAACTCTAACAGTATCCCTGGGAAACAAAAACCAACATTATTATCATCATCATCATCATCAGTATTTTTCAGGAAGAGTCAGTAAGTTGTCCAAGTCCCAAAATTGCTCTATGAGACTGCAAAGTCCAGGTGGCCTTGGTCATGATGAGCAGCCCAGAGAGGTCTGGTGCGCCTGCGCACAGTTGCTGAGCCGGGCAAGGGCCCTCAGGCAGCTGGTGCTTCTTTCAGTCTTGGAGCCTCTTTTCCTGTCTGTGAAATGGGCTGGGGTGTCCCGGGCTCGCCTACGAGGCAGGCTCCCTGAGCGTACCTGGCTGGTCCACAAGTACTCCAGGGACTTCTCACCGAGGGTGGGCGGGGTTATGCAAATGAAAGGAGCTGCCCTGCAACCGTTCAGAGGGTGGGCGGGGTTATGCAAAGGAGCAGGGGCTGCCCTGCTTCAGTTCACCTGCAGAGGTGAAGGAGTAGCGAGGAAGGTTTCCCCAGCCCGGTTTGGGTCACGGTGGTGGCTGAGCCCCTGGCAGGGAGCGTCACACCCCTGCCCCAAATGGAAGAAATGCCCCAAATGGATCCTAGTCACCTTGGATCCCGGGCAGAGGAATGGAGAATGACCAGGGTCCCCACCTTTCGGGGTCCTGGGGAAACAGACTGGGGCTATTTATAGAAAGCGCTCAGTTCGCTGGAGCCAGCAACACCAAGTCTCCTAAGTGCCCACTGAGCGCCAGGCACAGGAGGAGGCCCTGGGGTGCTTATTGATGTACCTCAGTATCATGGCAAAACAGCATCCAGGGACAGATTTTTTTTGGGGGGGGGGTGCTGGGGATTGACCTCAGGGGCACTCGACCACTGGGCCACATCTCCAGCCCTTTTTTGTATTTTTTTATTAAGGTCTCACTGAGTTGCTCAGTGCCTCGCCATTGCTGAGGCTGGCTTTGAACTCGAGATCCTCCTGCCTCAGCCTCCCAAGTGCTGGGATGACAGGCGTGCGCCACCGTGCCCGGCTCAGGGATAGATTCTAAAGGGGTAGATTCTGGAGCCATCTGCTCCCCTCTGTCCTATTTGTATTAACCTCCTTGTGCCCTATTTCCACCTTAGCAATGACAGCAGTACCAACATCTTGCAGGTGTCTGAGAAGGACTGAATGAGTTAAAAGACGTGAAGATACCTGGCCCTGGTCCGCCCTGAGTGAGGGGGCTGTTGTTATAATGCTTACATTCAGGAAGGGCTTGTCAGACGGATCAGCTGAATAGAAAGTGTGACGTGTGTTCTCAATCTAAGGAGTAGATATTGATTGGGAAGCAGAGACAGGGAGCCTGTTTCAATCAAGTGGGTGGAGGAGGGCCCCTCTGCAAAGGTGACATTTGAGCTGAGACCTGGAAGATGAGTGAGAAGCCTCCAGGCCCAGAGAGGAGTGGGTCTGGCAGTAGGAAGAGCAGGTGCAAAGGCCCTGAGGCAGAATCAACTTGGGATGTACTAGGAGCCTCCAAAAAATGCACCAAGCTGGGGACAAGGTTAGCAGCTGTTATGGTTTGAACACGCAGTGTCCTCCAAAAGGCCAGGTTACTAACGCAGGAGGTGGGCGATTAGATTTTAAGAGCTGTAGCCTAATCAGTGGGTGATTGGGTGGTAACTAGGCAGGTCAGGTGTGGTTGGAGGAGGTGTGCCTTGGGGGTTGTGTGTTACGTCCCTGGCTCCTTGTGCTGTCTCCGTTTCTGCGCCACCATGAGGCGCGCAGCTTTTCTCTGCCGCTTTCTTCTTCCACCATCTTCTGCCTCACCTCCCTCGGGCCCTGGGCAGCAAGCGGTCAGCCGACCACAGATGGAGCCTCTGAATCCAGGAGCCGAGATGAGCTTTTCCTCCTCTGTGTTGTTCCCGTCGGGTATTTGGGCCCCAACTAACGCAGTCGTCGAGGTTAGAAAGGTCACGGGCCTCGGAGGCCAAGGCGAGGAACTTGCATTTGCTTCTAAGAGAAGAACCTTCTAGACGGGGCAACGCTGACAGGCCCCGTGGGCTAGTCTGGGTTTGTCAGAAGCAGACACCCAGAGGGGATTAAATCTGCAAGGGTTTTATGAGGGGAGGTGTTTGACTGAGACAAAAACGGAGCTGGGAAGATGGGGTCTGATTCCTGGCCAAGGGGGCAGACGGGGAGAATCGGGCAGCCCCCGGAAGACTCTGCAAATCCCTGGGGCGCCTTCCAGCCGTCAGGTAATTCTGTGTCCTCCATAAATGGGCCTGTCCTGGTGTCCTGCCTCTTGCTCACTGGCCAGGGGTGGCCCTTGGGAAGCAGGGCCTCCTGTAAATGCAGGGGGCTTTCAGATCCGGATGGCCACAGCCCTCCGCCCGCCGGGCTCTCCGGTCGCTGGTCTGCAGGGCCACGTTGCCCACCTGCCTGGCATCTTGGCCGTTGCACGATTAGCTGGGAAGGGGAGCAAAAGGCACGTTGTGGACCCTAGAAGGTTCCAGCTCCGGAGCCACACCCGGGGGTGCGATGGACCTCGGGGCAGCCAGACAGAGGCGCGCGCCTGCCAGGGAGTTGGGCGCTGCCCGGCTCCGTCCCGGCTGCCCCGCCTCCTGACACCCCCGCAAATCCCCTGTCTCCCTGGAGGAAGTCAGGACTGTAGCCCGGCTTCCGGCTATTATGCCATTTTTACAGCCTGGACTTGATTTAGGTGTTACGGTCTTGCTAAGAATATGCCCTGACACTTGAAAGAACCTTATTATTGTCCTAATTTGTGAAGAATCAGTTGTTGCTTTTTTTTTTTTTTTCCCCCTTTGCCTTCTCCCCTTCCTTCTCTGCAGGGTCAGCCTGGAGCCAGGTCATTGTTGTTAATTTTAGATCTGAAAAACTATATCGGGCCTGGCCTGGTGTCCCTAGCTTTCACTTCTTAAAACAGGAAGGAAGGCCCCAGCTGGGGACTGGGAGAGACAAGAAGCGGCTTGGGGCTGTGTCGCAGTGGAGATCACTCCACAGCCTAGGAAGCACCCGATTCAGGGAGATTCCGAGTGCAGTGGAACCCCAAAACTCCCCTGCCCCCCACCATCTGGCACAGTTGAGGGCCAGGTTTGCACCCACCTCAGGTTGGAGAGTGGGAGGGGAGCCCCGGGTGGGTGTGTTCAAATCCCAGCTCTGCCGCCTTCTAGCTGCGTGGCTCTGGGAAGGGAACGAGGTCCCGCTTTTCCTCTGCCTCAGTTTCCCCATCTGTAAAGTGGGTGCTAGGATCTATTTCTGCTGGTGGGGGTGAATCAAGGTGGCCTATGTAGTTTTCACTGGCTTTCTTTCTTTTTTTTTTTTTTTTCTTTCTTTTGGTCCCGGGGATTGAACTCAGGGGCACTGGACCACTGGGCCACGTCTCCAGTCCTTTTTTTGTATTTTATTAGAGACAGGGTCTCACTGAGTTGCCAAGTGCCTCGCCATGGCTGAGGCTGGCTTTGAACTCGCGATCCTCCTGCCTCAGCCTCCCAAGTGCTGGGATGATAGGCATGCGCCACCACGCCCAGCTTCACTGGCTTTCTTGAGGCAAGCGTTGCCTTCATGTGTTAGCTGTTAGGACAGGCTGAGCTTTGCTTTCCTAATCTGAAAATCCAAACTTGGAAATTCTCCAAATCCAACTAGTTTTGGGGTGCCAACACCATGCCCCAAATGAAAAATCCCACCCTGTGAAATTCTGTTTCATGCACAAAATTATTAAAAAAATATGATATAAAATTGCCTTAGGTCTATAGGTATCAGGCACATATGAAAATGAAGGAATTTTATGATTAGACTTGAGTCTCATCCCCAAGATATCTTATTGTGTCTATGCAGCTATTCCAAAATCTGAAAAAAAAAAAAAAAAAAAAAAAATCTAAAATGCTCCTGATCCCAGGCATTTTGGATACAGGAGATACTGTACCTGACTTGCTCTGCGATTTTCTGGCTGGTGGGTCTTAAACTTAGCATCCACCAAAGGTCTAAGGGATTAAAAAAAAAAAAAAAAAAAATCTTACAATTAAACAGTTAGTTATCAACCGAATATGCTTACTAGTTTACTACCTAGTAAGAGTTGTTAAGAAATAGCAAAAGGGGGGGCATGGTGGTGCACGCCTATAATCCCAGCACTTGGGAGGCTGAGGCAGGAGGATCGCGAGTTCAAAGCCAGCCTCAGCAATGGCGAGGCACTTAGCAACTCAGTGAGACCCTGTCTCTAATAAAATACAAAAAGGGCTGGGGATGTTTCCCAGTGGTTCGAGTGTCCCCGAGTTCAATCCCTGGTACCACAAAAAAAAAAAAAAAAAAAAAAAAGAAATAGCAAAAGACATTTAATGAAACTCGCTAATGTTGACTGAGCCCTTTCTACAAGGCTGGTGCTGAGCTTGAATCATTCGTATATGAAACAGCCCAGAGCAGCAGGTCAAAGCAGGGCTCTGGATCAGGTCCCCTGGTTTACAATTTTGGCTCTGCCACGTAGAAGCTGTGTGGCTTTGGGTTTGTTCCTTCACCTCTCTGTGCCTCCATTTACTCACTTTTTTTTTTTTTTAAATATATTTATTTATTTACTTTAGTTGTACACAATGCAATGCATTTATGTTTACGTGGTGCTGAGGATCGAACCCGGGCCGCGCACGTGTGAGGCGAGCGCTCTGCCGCTGAGCCACAACCCCCGCCCTCCATTTACTCACTTTTAAGGTTCTTGTAATTTGTTGATGTTTTCAGGAATCAATTTATGTAAAGTGCCTGGTATGTAGGAAGCACTGCTTTATGTGTTTGCTGTTGTTGACAAAACCCTTTCCTCTAAGTACCTCAATCCCCTGAAAGAAATACTATTTCCCAATTACACATGATTGCACTGAGGCTTAGAGGGGTGAAGCAGGTTGTGTAAGGACATTGCGTTAGTGACCTATTGCTAGGTAACAAGTTAGCCCACACAGCCTCAGAGAGAGAGACATACATATTTTTGCATACTTTCTGTAGGTCAGTAATGGGAGGGAGGGCCAGCGTCTCACTGGGGGGTTCTTCTTCCTGCCCAAGAGGATGTAAGCCACCCCTAAAACTTAGAGTCTCGAATCATTAATGAAGAACAAAACACAGATAGCCAGAAATCTATTTACTAACGTGAAGCCCCTGACAGATCTAGCCCACGCGGGTGCTGGAACTAGACAAAGAAAAGATGGCTCCGGTGGTTTATTTAAGGGGTACACAGAAGGCAGGGATAAGGTTTCGGGGGCAGAGTCTTGCAGCCAGCAGGTTGACTGGCATCTCGGCAGGTCACCCTGTCTCAGGTGCAGAGTGGGATCTCGGGCAGAGCCCACGGGTGGCTCGTGATAGGTCCCGGGTCCCCGGAGGGGCTTAGCTGGGTGGCTCTGGCTAAGGGTGCCTCTCTTTTAGGACCTGGGCTCAGGGGTGACATGCCACCACTTCTGCCGTATCCTGTTGGTCACGCTGACCAACTCGTGCATGATTTTTCACCTTTAAATGAAAATGAGAGTGCCGACAGGTAAAGGTCACTGGAGACCACCTTGGGCACTGCCGTCGCGGTCACCCTGCTAGCAAGTGGAACCTGACGGGATTTGAATTCAGACTGCATTCTGAGTGATGGACGTGTCCTTGTCCCAGGGACCCAGAGCCCTCAGGAAGAGCTCAGGCCAGTAGCAAAATTGCAAATAATGGGACAATCACCCCCAGAAACTATAGGGATCTGTACCTAGACGGCGGGACTTTAGTGGAGAGGATCCTTGTCCAGGAGTGGATGAGAGGCTGGGAGAAAACACTTTGGGAAGAGGGAACAGCATGTGCAAAGGCCCAGGGGTTGGACGAGGGGGTCAGTGTGGCTGGGCCATGGAGGTCCTTCTGTGGCATTGTGAGAGCTGAGGGCTCGGAGATGTCCCAAGGGTCACTTCACACTATACTGCAAAGATTGAACTTCATCTTCAGGGCAGTGGGGGCCACTCAGAGGTTTTGGTCAAGGGAGAAAAAAGCCATGAGTCCCAAGAACCTAGGATCAGGGATTAGAAGTAAGAGATCCCCTCAACTTCTGTCTGATTGAAGATTGTGACCACATCTCTGTCTGTCTCAGAGCCCCAGGTCCTCCCATCTGTTAAAAGGGGACAGTCATAATGCTGACCTCATGGGCTTACCGGGAGGCCAAGCAGGCCAGAGGGAAACCCCAAAGGACACCGTGGACGGGAGTCCTCCTCTGAAGTCGTTGCAGAGGTGTGGGTGCAGCCGAGGGCGGGCCAAGAGGTGAGTGAGTGAAACATGGGAATCGGGAGACACGCTGGCTTTGACCGCCAGGCCCCTTTCCAGCCTTTCTCAAGGTACCATTTCTGTTTGCCCATCGATGGGTATCATCTGGAGGAAGACCCAAGGCAGATCTGCAAGCCGGTCCCTGGCTCGTGGGCTCTACCTACTGGAGGAGAAGACCTCCTAGATAATGAAAACTGGTACTCTCAGAATCCTGCCCTCCCACCATGCTATGCGACCTGGAGCTACCAGTTAAATGCAGTAACCTGGAGTCATCAGTTAAATGCACTAACCTGGAGCCACCGTAAGTCACTCAGCCTTGGTTTTGTTATCTAGAAAATGGCGATGCCCATGGCAGCACCATGAGGTCACGGATATTTTATGCCTTGTTCGTTATCGTGTCCCTAGTACTAGAGCAGCACGGGCACACAGTAGGTGCTCTTTCAATGTATATTAAATGAGGAGAGGAAATCTCACTTCCTGATGAATGATCTAGAAATCTAGGCTCTATGGCATTGGGGTGATGTCTAATGCCTCTGTTCCTTCTTACTGCTTATTTTCTTCCTCTTGTCCCAGAATGCCCCCTCCCCATTTCTCCATCCGTGTGAGTAAAGCCAAATCTTCAAGCCCCCTATGTGGAGATGGCCTCTGCTTCTGAGCCCTTTCAGAGGACCTTATGGGGGAGAGGGACACGCGTTACCCCACGTGAGGAAATGAGGGAACTGAAGTAGGAAGAGATCGTGGATTCTGTCTGAAGACCCAGGTCCAGTAGGTAGAGCCCGGAGTCCTTTCTCACAGAGTCATAGAGGGCTCGGAAGCAGCACATTTAACTGATGGCTCCAATCTCCTTCTCTGCGCACTCCCTATGAGTACATCTGGTCTACCCTAGGGTTCATTTGCCACGTGTGCTCCTGAGAGCAGAGAGTTTCAACATCACGCACCTGCCGTGTCTCCAGTACCGGGCAAGAGCAAGCTTTCAGTGAATGCGTGTTGCATTCATTAACCAAGAAAAGGAAGGGTTGAAAAACCTATGTGAGGAAGGAGAGACCCGCTTTCCCTATCATCTCCTCCAAAATGGGTCGTTCCTATAAAGTCAGAGCTATTGATCCTGCTTCAGGACTCAGAGAGGTAGAGCCTCCTTCAAAGGCCCCACAGCTGCTCAGACAGCAAACACCGAAACGGCAAAGATGGTTCTAGACCACTCGTTCTATAGGAGACCGGGACTAGGGCTGTTGTAACAGAGTAACACAAATGAGGTGGCTCGGAGGACACAGATGACGGCCTCTTGGTCTGAGGCCTTGGCAGGCTGTGTTCCCGGGGAAGCACTGGGGGAGGGGCTCTGGGCCTCGCTCCTCAAAAAACTCGCTGAGTTGCTTAGGGCCTTGCCAAGTTGCTGAGGCTGGCTTTGAACTCGCGATCCTCCTGCCTCAGCCCCCCCCCCCCCCCAGCCAGTGGGATGACAGGCGTGCGCCACCACGTCTGGCTTTATTGTGATCTTAGAGCACTGGTCACTGTTGAATTTTAAGCAGTCAATGGACATGACCAGATCTGTGGTGGCTTTTTTATTTATTAATTTTAATTGTGTAAAAATGCAGATACAGCATCATATTTATCACCGTAACTATGGGAAGTGAACTCCTGTTCACAGTGGTATTCACCATAGCCAAAAGGTGCAAACCATCCGTGCCCGTTGATGGACAAGGGGATAAGTAAAACCTGGTGCGTCCACACAACGGAATGCCATTCAGCCTTAAAAGGAAGGAAGTTCTGAGACGCGCTGCAACATGGGTGAGCCTGGAGAGACTCGTGCTGATTGAAATAAGCTGGCACGACCCCCCTTGCACGAGGTCCCTAGAGCAGTGGGATTCACAGAGGGAGAAAGCAGAGGCTGGGAAGGGGACTTGGTGTCTCATGGGCACAGAGTTCTGCAAGATGAAGGGTTCTAGATGGGTGGCGGTGACGGGTGCCAGCAAGGTGTGTTTAACAGCCTACCCGGATGCTGAAAACGTGACAAGGATAAATGTCATGGTAGGTGCATTTTCCCTCTACTAGAGTTAGTGATGAAAAAGGAAATACCCGGATCTAGTTGTGTCAACTGGCTGTTGAAAATTCAGTAGGGACCGTTGCTTTAAGATTAAAATGACCATCTTCACCTTAGCCTACGGGATCCAGGCTCAGTGCAACTCTAAGGCAGCCAGGGTTAGCTACGTTCCGGTGCCTGCAATAGGGTGATGTGATGGTCACGGGAATCCCAGAGGAGAGACTTCAGGGTGGCCCCATGAACCTAGCGGCCTATTGCTCACACCCTTGTGTAATCCTCTTCCCTGGAGTGTGGGCAGAACCCGCAACTTCCTTCTGAATGAACAGAATAAGGAAGTCACTTCCACGACATGGCTTCACCCCGGTGGCACACTGTCTGTGCTGGCTTCAAGGAATCCAGCAGCGATTATTGGACAAGTCCAACTGGCAAGGAACCGGTGGCAGTCAGGCTGACCACCTGCAGGAAGCTCAGGCTCCCAGCCCAGCAGGACTCAAGGAACTGACTTCTGCCAACCGCTGCGTGAGCGTGGAAGGATATCTTGCCATATTTGAGTCTCAGACGAGACCTCAGCTCCAGCTGGCACCTTGACAGCAGGATTGAAGGCCCTGAAGCAGAGGAGCCAGCTTGTCGGGGCCAGGATTCCTGATCTGCAGATCCTGGGACAATTTGTTACACAGCAATAGCTAACCAATACAATGCTGCTGCTCTGCTGTTGATCATGCACTTTTAAGAGCTGGCCAGCCTTTTGCAGCTTCCAGATCTGAAGTCATTTATTCCTCTGTTATTTAGCAATTCATCCAGTTTTACCAGGTCCAATAGGAGCTCAACTGTGCAGCAGCTTTTTTTTTTTTTTTTTTTTTTTTTTTCTGGGATGAGGGGCAATACCGAAGATGGAACTCAGGGGCACTGGACCACTGAGCCACATCCCCGGCCCTATTTTGTGTTTTATTTGGACACAGGGTCTCACTGAGTTGCTTAGCACCTCACTTTTTGCTGAGGCTGGCTTTGAACTCGCGATCCTCCTGCCCCCCCCCCCCCCCCAGTGGGATGACAGGCGTGCGCCACCACGTCTGGCTTTATTGTGATCTTAGAGCACTGGTCACTGTTGAATTTTAAGCAGTCAATGGACATGACCAGATCTGTGGTGGCTTTTTATTTATTAATTTTAATTGTGTAAAAATGCAGATACAGCATCATATTTATCACCGTAACTATGGGAAGTGAACTCCTGTTCACAGTGGTATTCACCATAGCCAAAAGGTGCAAACCATCCGTGCCCGTTGATGGACAAGGGGATAAGTAAAACCTGGTGCATCCACACAACGGAATGCCATTCAGCCTTAAAAGGAAGGAAGTTCTGAGACGCGCTGCAACATGGGTGAGCCTGGAGAGACTCGTGCTGATTGAAATAAGCTGGCACGACCCCCCTTGCACGAGGTCCCTAGAGCAGTGGGATTCACAGAGGGAGAAAGCAGAGGCTGGGAAGGGGGACTTGGTGTCTCATGGGCACAGAGTTCTGCAAGATGAAGGGTTCTAGATGGGTGGCGGTGACGGGTGCCAGCAAGGTGTGTTTAACAGCCTACCCGGATGCTGAAAACGTTGACAAGGATAAATGTCATGGTAGGTGCATTTTCCCTCTACTAGAGTTAGTGATGAAAAAGGGAAATACCCGGATCTAGTTGTGTCAACTGGCTGTTGAAAATTCAGTAGGGACCGTTGCTTTAAGATTAAAATGACCATCTTCACCTTAGCCTACGGGATCCAGGCTCAGTGCAACTCTAAGGCAGCCAGGGTTAGCTACGTTCCGGTGCCTGCAATAGGGTGATGTGATGGTCACGGAATCCCAGAGGAGAGACTTCAGGGTGGCCCCATGAACCTAGCGGCCTATTGCTCACACCCTTGTGTAATCCTCTTCCCTGGAGTGTGGGCAGAACCCGCAACTTCCTTCTGAATGAACAGAATAAGGAAGTCACTTCCACGACATGGCTTCACCCCGGTGGCACACTGTCTGTGCTGGCTTCAAGGAATCCAGCAGCGATTATTGGACAAGTCCAACTGGCAAGGAACCGGTGGCAGTCAGGCTGACCACCTGCAGGAAGCTCAGGCTCCCAGCCCAGCAGGACTCAAGGAACTGACTTCTGCCAACCGCTGCGTGAGCGTGGAAGGATATCTTGCCATATTTGAGTCTCAGACGAGACCTCAGCTCCAGCTGGCACCTTGACAGCAGGATTGAAGGCCCTGAAGCAGAGGAGCCAGCTTGTCGGGGCCAGGATTCCTGATCTGCAGATCCTGGGACAATTTGTTACACAGCAATAGCTAACCAATACAATGCTGCTGCTGCTGCTGTTGATCATGCACTTTTAAGAGCTGGCCAGCCTTTTGCAGCTTCCAGATCTGAAGTCATTTATTCCTCTGTTATTTAGCAATTCATCCAGTTTTACCAGGTCCAATAGGAGCTCAACTGTGCAGCAGCTTTTTTTTTTTTTTTTTTTTTTTTTTTCTGGGATGAGGGGCAATACCGAAGATGGAACTCAGGGGCACTGGACCACTGAGCCACATCCCCGGCCCTATTTTGTGTTTTATTTGGACACAGGGTCTCACTGAGTTGCTTAGCACCTCACTTTTGCTGAGGCTGGCTTTGAACTCGCGATCCTCCTGCCCCGGCCTACCCGAGCTGCTGGGATGACAGGCGTGCGCCCCCGCGCCCGGCTTCGACAGTGCTTCTTACCCCCTGAGTGACCTGCGTCAGGCGCTTGGACTTGCGGCCTTGGTTTGCTCCCGTAGACGGGATGCGGAAGGGCCCGTCGGTGTCCAGTGGAGCAGGTACTGCACCCGGTGGCTTGTGCACCCTGCTTCTTGTCCCCTCCTTTCTCTCTGCCAGGCCAGGGAGGAGCAGGGCCACTCTCTGCCTGCAGCACCCTCCTTGTGACTTTTGCATCTGAAGGCGTCCCTGTCCAGCAGGCATGGTCCCAGCAGACCCTGGGCCTCGGGTTAGCCCACGCACCGTCTGTTCCTCCTCCTGGGACCTGAGTCCAAACACCTCCTAATGGGAAACTCCGGGGTCGCTGAGTCCCAAGTCCCCCGCTGTCCTCTTATTCCTAGATGTAGCCGGCTGGCAGAGGGGGCGGGACCCGGAGGCCTGGGTGGGAGGAGCCAAAGGTCCTGGTTGCTGATGAAGCAGGGGGGGGCCAGGGATGTTTATCTTCTCCCAGAGTAAAAAGATGTCCTTGTCACTGTCCCTTCTGGGCCTTCTTTGTCCCCTGAGGAACCTTCCTCGTGACATTCCTCTGTGCCTGGGCTTCTGGGCGGGAAGCAACTGCTGCCCAGGCCCCCCGGCATCCCAGCTGGCACCCCCTTTTAACCTGCTCCCCAGCGTCCTCTGGGGACAGGGAGAGGGCCGGCAGAGGGGTGCGGGTGCCCCCCCTGTTCTGGGTGGGAGGCCGGACTCTCAGGAATGTGCTGTTGGCTTTCTACCCGCTCCCCAAAGAATCCCTGTAACAAAGAAACAAAACCAAAAGCAGCCCCAAAGTGCAAAACCTCCCTCTGACCCCGAGCCTCGGGCCCTGCATGTACCTGGGTGATCAGCACCACCGGCAGGCTGTCTCTAAGTTTCTGCCGGGGGCACTGTGACAAGGGGTGACAGTGCCTCCACTGTGAGTGCTCAGTAAGGAGCGCCTGGTTCTGTCCCTCCAGCCTCCTCCTGCCCAGCTCGAGGCCCAGGCCCAGTGGGTGACCGAAAGCTGCAAACACGATTGGGGTTCCAAGAGCTCTTGCTTTGTGGTGGATCCCGGGGGGCCACGGGAAGAAGGAGGGTTCTGGCTGGGTGGTGGGCCCCTGGGCAACACCGAGAGCTACAGAATGGAAGTGGCTGGGGCACAACAGCTGTTAGTCCTTCCGTATGTGTGTGGCTGTCCCTCACGGTCATGATCCTCACTACCATGACACTAAAGGGCCGGGCCTCTCTGCTGTCGCTATTAGAAAGTCACCGTCTACAGAAACAGGAAAAAGACAGAAGGGCCCAGAGAAAGCAGCCTCACTTCCGGGTGCACTTCCGGTTCCCACCAAGAAACAAGGTGAAGTTCAAGTGGAGAGTGCGCCCAGGGAAGTGCAGGACTGAGGGGGCCTCCTCATGCCCGTGCCCGAGGTGCAGACCTGCAGTCAGAGCAAACGCCGTGCCCTCCCGAGACCTGCCACTCCTTCCCGCCCTCAGCTTCCCCATCTGCAGAATGGGAACAGTGACCCATCCAGTCTCATCGGTTGGGCGGCGGAGATGAAAAGAGGGAGGCGGAGTGTGGGGCCCTGGCAGAGGGAGTTCCTCTCAAACCGGGAATTATTTCTATATTTCTATTTACTGTAATCCATTTAAAAAGCCTTGCTGCTCTGACTGTTTTATAGCTCGGATCCTGATCTGGGGTTCTTGAAACCTTCCAGATGGGCTGGAAATTGACGGTGATGGATGATGGTGTCGAATTGGGAACAAATAATTCATTCTCTGCCAGCCACGCAGATGATGTACAGCGCAGAGCGCCTGTGTCCCCCCCCACCCCGGCCCCCGGGAAGCGTCCCTTATTCTCTTAGCAGGTGTTTGGTGCCCCCCCACCCCCGGCCCCCCACCCACAGAAGCAGGTCTGGCTGTATCAGAGGAGGGGAGACTGGGATGTTTGGGCCGGGCGTGCATCAGGGAGTCCTACCGACAGGCGCTTTCATGTGGCCCTGTGGCTGGCCAACAGCTAATCCTTTTACCAGGTTCTCAGTCGAGAGGGTGACTCGGGTGTAGGTTTGTTTGGTGGGGGCCCGAACATTTATCATCTGCTTCGCAGCCCTTAGTGTTTCCAAGGGGCTCTGGCTTGCATTTGGAATCACAGTCAAGGGTTTTGCTATAGAACTGTAAAATATGGGCACACTCTAAACAGGCACGGAATAAAGGACCTTGAAACCGAGTTCTCTGTAGGGACTCCAGACCTTTGGCTGCGCCGGAAATGGTGGGACCCAACAGAGGCTGGCAAAAGTGGCATCCAACCAATATGTTAGATGCCCCTAACCAACCACGGGGACCCAGTGGTCACCTGGAAGTATCAGCAGGGTCTACAGTATCCAGTGAGAAAGAGCCTGCTAGTCACAAGTAAGTGGCCTTCAAAAAATGGATGAGAATTTCGCACTCCATGAGATCACAGTCAGCCCGTCTCATTCCAGAACATTTCCATGACTCGGAGAGAAAATCCTCTGTCAACAAATCACTTCCATTTCCTCTTCTCTCCCAGCCCCTGCCAACCACCCACCTGCTTTCTGCCTCTGTGAGGTGGCCTATAGTGGACATTTTTAAAAAATGGAACCAAACAATATGTTATTATTTTTAATTGACTCCTTTGACTTAGTGAAATGTTTCCAGCTTTGTCCACAGCGAGGCCTATGTCAGCCCTTCATTTCCTTTAATGAATGAACAGCCTCTGCCCCGGGGGGTGAATCCCTTTTTTTTTTTTTTTTTTTTGGTACCAGGGATTGAACTCAGGGGCACTCGAACCCTGGGCCACATCCCCAGCCCTTTTTTGTATTTTATTAGAGACAGTGTCTCACTGAGTTGCTCAGTGCCTCGCCATGGCTGAGGCTGGCTTTGAACTCGTGATCCTCCTGCCTCAGCCTCCCAAGTGCTGGGATGACAGGCGTGCACCACCGCGCCCAGCAGATCCCATTTTGTGTATCCATCCATCTATCCATGGACATGTGAGTTCTTTGCATCTTCATTATTGTGAATAATGTTGCTATGAGTGTTCCTGTACAAGAGTTTATTCAAACATCTGTTTTCAGTTCTTTAGGGCATGTGTGTATGTGTGTGTGTGTGTGTGTGTGTGTGTGTGTGTGTGTGTATGAAGTCTCTGGGTCATATGATAATTGTGTTTGGGAAACCCTCATTTTACTGAATAATGGTCCTGAGTAGGGGGCCTCATTATTATTCCTAATTTACAAATTCAACTTCATCATAGGTATATAGGTATAGGGAAAATATAGTATATGCAGAGTTTCATCCTACCTGTGATTTCAGGCACTCACTGGGGGGGAGGGTCCTGGAATCAGGAGAGACTATTGTATCATCAGTTAAATGAATGTCCATATCAATGACTTTAAAAAAAACCCCCAACCTTTTGAAGGCTTTGATCAGTGACAGAATGATATGAAATATGGAAAACACCTATCTCTGTCAAAAAGAGTTTCAGGTAGGACTTGGTGGAGCACATCTGTAATCTCAGCAACTCGGGAGGCTAAGGCAGGAGGACTGCAAGCTGGAGGCCAGCCTCTGCAACTTAACAAGGCCCTGGGCAGTTTAGTGAGACCCTGTCTCAAAATAAAAAGTAAACAAATAAAAAAGGGCGGAGGATGTGGCTCAGTGACTAAGTGCCCCTGGGTTCAATGTCTAGTACCAAAAAAAGAAGGAGTTTCAGGGTGTCTCTGTGCCCAACGTTTGCTCCTATTGATGACCTTGCAGGTGGCCCTGTACTTTGGGTCTTCCACCTGCTCCTCCTCCTACCTGGGTAGTTTTTCCAAAGATGCCACTCGCCTTCCTCTCCTTCACAACTCCTCACAGTCTGTCCTGGACCACGATTATAAAATAGCAGCCCCTAACCCTCTAAGATATTTAAGTCAGTTAATATTTGACACATCCAAAAGAATAGATGTAACCAGCCGGGCAGGCAGCGCACGCCTGTCATCCCAGCACTTGGGTGGCTGAGGCAGGAGGATCATGAGTTCAAAGCCAGCCTCAGCCATGGCGAGGCACTTAGCAACTCAGTGAGACCCTGTCTCTAATCAAATCCAAAAAAGGGCTGGGGATGTGGCCCAGTGGTGGAGCGCCCTGAGTTCAATCCCCGGTACCAAAATAAATAAATAAATAAATAAATAAAAAGAAAAGAAAAAGAAAGAATAGATGTAACAGCTACAAAAGTTACAAAAGCCCAAGATAAAGTTACTCCTTCGAGCTCACCACGTGACTTAAGAGTTCAAACAGGGTCATTTCGGTTGGAGCCGCTCAGCTCTCTGCACCTGCCCGTGTGCATGTGCGTGTGCGCATGTGCATGCGGGGGATGGCCCGCCCTCCCACGCTCACCCTCATCCCAGCTTCTACTCCCTGCCAGGGAACCCCAGCCGTGGCCTCTCCCTCTGTTCTGGGTTTTAGTGGTCATGTAGCCTTTCCCAGCACCTCGCGGGACATCTTTGCATTTGAACTCTAAGCCCCACAAGGGCACGGGGGGGTGGGGGGGGACGGGTCATCATTATCCTTTTGTTGCTTTTTGTTAGTCTTTGCTATATCCTGTGCCTAGTGCCCAGAGAGTCCTGAATAAAGATTTCCTGGATCAATGAATGAATGAATCAGTCAATCAATAAGTGAGTGCAGGCTGAGGAAGTCCTTTTCTAGCCATCACCATAGCTTCAGAGACGGGGGTCGTGAAGAGCCAGCCAATGACATCTTCCACCCACGCGGCGCTCAGGGAGTCACAGCCAGTCTAGACCCTGCCTGTCCCCCAGAATGCATGCTGCAGGGGAGGGGGAGGGCTGAGCGGGCCTCACCACTGTGCAATTCCCTTCTGGTGCCAAGAGTGCAGACCCCCTCTGATGCACAGAGGCCATCAGCCCAGGCCCGGAGGATGCCGGAACCGTGCCTAGTACCAGACTACTGCCGCTAGGCTTTGCTTAGACGTGCACACATGTGGTGCAGCTGACTTTATCAATCAGGCACAGTAAGAGCTAACAACAATGCCAAAAGAGAACAATGACAACAATGCACGTTAGCAAAAGTTAGGTAAAGGCCGTCTCTCTCTCTCTCCTCAAAATATCCTACTGTGCTCACCCCTCTTCACCATGGGTAACCGAGACCACAAAAAGCAAAACTGCAGAGAAGGATGCTACTATATTAAAAGTGAGAACTCTTTAGACAGCTTCTCCAAGGCCCCAGGACCCGAGTCCTGCCCACTTCCTAGGCCTCCACCAGGCCCCTTCCCTGGCACCTGGTCTGCATACGTCCTGATAGTTGCTGGGCTCTTCCTGGCTTTTAGGTATCTGCATTTATTCCATATTCTTTTCCCACGATGCCTTCTGCCTGCCCAGGCCCCTCCTCCTACACGTCAGGAACTGCTTGGGAACTGTTTTTGCAAGACTCGACCTCATTTCCTCACCGTCTGTAGGTGTTTCTTTTGGACGGCCTTCATCCTTCTCAATTTGGTTGTCTCTATTTTATTGCATTGCGTCTTTTAATTTGGTTTTCCTTTTGCAGTTTGCCCCTGAGACTCTTCTTCCTGGCATCTTGGCCCTTGGACCACAGAGATCTTCTAAGAAATGGTGTGCAGGGCATGAATGGTAGGCTGCTTTCTGTTTCTTTCCATCACTCAGGACGCACAATAGATGAGTATCCCAAGAAAAGGTTTCTGGCTTTAATCTGAAAACTAGCTGGTCCTCTGAGTAATTGATTTGGTTTTGTGCAAACATTTTGAATCACAACAAGTTTCTGATTTCTCTTTTCACATTGGCTGCCAGGAAGCTGAGGGGCAGATAGGTAACTCATCCTGGTAAATGAACCGGATATGGGAGGGACTTCAGCCTCTTTCCCTGCAGTTTTTAATGTTCTCACCATTGATGATGTTTTTAGGGGGGGGAAATAGTCTCAGCCCAATTTTACCTTTGGTTATTTTGTTGCATTTTATATATCATTGGGAGTGACCTCAAGATCTTCCAAGAGTGAAGCAACACATGAGCTGACTGTATTAGTTTCTTTTTGCTGCTGTAACAAATTACTGCATACCTGCTGGCTTAAGACAGTAGAAATGTTCTGTCTTACAGTTGTGGAGATCAGAAGACTAAAATGGGTATTACACCAGTAATTGGGAGATGTGCTTTTTTTGAAGCTCAACGGAGGTATGATTTCTTGTTGTCCCAGCTTCTAGGGACCCCTTCTGCCGTCATCCTCACATCTTGTCTTACTGAGCTTCCTGCTTCCCTCCCTCTTACCAAGACCCTTGTGAGGACCCTAAACCAACTCAGATAATCCTGGATAATCCTCCATCCTTGATTTAATCACATCTTCAAAGTCTCTCTACCACGTAAAGTCACACACCCACGGGCTCCTGGGATTCCAGGGATAACGCAGACAGGAGACATCTGGGCAGTGGGGCGGGGGGGTGTCTTGTGACTCTGCCTACCACGCCAGCCTACCGAGCACCTAGCTAATCATTCACAGTACCAGGGTAATAAAACACGGTGAGCCGGGATCCGCATCACGTGGTGTAGGAATCATCATTTAAGACCTTTTAACAGGAACAACGATCTAAAGGGACTTGGAGTTTTGGTTTTGAAGGGCCATCTTTCCAGGGAAGTCGGGGTGTAATACCAAGTCAACAAATGTAAGGATCGACCCGTCTTGAGCCCGTGTTCCCATGGCCTCTCCTGAGGTATCCTCTCCTCCCTCCCTCCCCTCTCCTGCTGCTTCTTCCCCTGGAGGAGCTTGCGTCCCAAAGCCATGGCCCCCCAAGATCAAACCCCCGTGAGGTTCCCTCCGTGCCGCCTGCCCTGGGGCTGACACCTGTCCTGGTGGTTTTGAAGCGTCGCTGACACCCAATTTTAATTAAGCAGCTGAAGAAGCCTCGTCTAAGCAGAGAGGCTAAAGCGTTTTGAAACAAGTTCTTGACAATTCATTTCCCAAGGGGAAGCTCAGTGGGCCGTTCTGGTTCTCCGTGTTGATCCCTCCTTTTGATGACTCTGTAGGTCTGGGGGGAAAAAAATCCCTCCTGCTCTTTTTTCCTCATATGAATTCTCCCTGGGTTGCCCTTGGCCACGCCCCTCCCTCCCTCCCCAGCTGAGAGCGGCTTGCGCGGTTAAATCTAGTCACCCCAATGGATGGAGCAGATATTTCTAGGTGTGTCAATCCTCTCCAGGGCCCCGCGGGGACGTAAAGCATGCTATGTTGTCTCTTTTCCTACAGCGTTAACTTCAGGCACAATGCAATGGAGAGATCCAGGGGTTCACTCCAAAACCAAGTAGCTGAGGGACCCTGTTTCTCTTAAGAGACTGCACTTTCCCCCAGCCCCACCTCATCCTCAAGAGTCAAGTTTGGGGGGTCTGGCTTGAATCTCTTGCTTTACTTACTGTCTGTGTGAATGTCAGCAAATGAGCTGAACTTGCTGTCATTCTGTTCCTTCCCCTGGGGGTGGACATGCACGTACATACACACCTGGGAGAATTTCTAAGACAACAAAAATATATTCCTGAAACTTGACTCCTGGTATAAAAGTTTAAATACTTAGGGAGTAGCATGAATGGATGGGAAGGGGTCTCGTCATAATTAAAGTATTACGCTACTGTCACCCAGCTATGGATGTGAACATGTTTCCTCTCCCTCAATTTCCTCGTCGGTAGCCGGGCGCGGTGGTGCACGCCTGTCATCCCAGCACTCGGGAGGCCGAGGCAGGAGGATCGCGAGTTCAAAGCCAGCCTCAGCCATGGCGAGGCACTGAGCAACTCAGTGAGACCCTGTCTCTAATAAAATACAAAAAAAAAGGGCTGGGGTTGTGGCCCAGGGTTTGAGTGCCCCTGAGTTCAATCCCTGATACCAAAAGAAAAAAAAAAATTTCCTCATCAGTAAAATGGCCATCATCATATCACCTTCAGAGCTGGTGGGGAGTTTGAATTAGCATCCACATGGAAAAAGCTTAAAAAAATATGTGGCACAGAAACACTAAGTGTTGTTATCATTATTAACCATCTATGTTATAAACTAAAGGTTTATGGAACAGGCTGAGAGTCAGAAGGAATAGAAAAAAAACGTGAACTACTAACATCGCAGACAGTTTTGCTTTGCATTTGGGACTGGATTTAGGAGAAGGGTGTCAGGGTCATTGTTGGAAGGTTCATACAGAAGGTTTAAGTTTGCAAGTTCAAAGTGAGAGAAAGGCTTAGAGGAGGCAAGAGGAGCAAGGAGTTTCCATGCAGGTGGAAAGCAGCTGGCAGGAAGTGCTCAGGTCCCATGATTGAAGGGGCTGAATCACATACCAAAGCAAACATGAAGAAGTGCCTGCTTCCCTCTGAACTTCTGCACTGCAAAAGATAAATGATACAGGTAATTAAAGACCAATGGAGCTGATAGGAACACTTTGCCTTTTAGCTCATCAGAAGCTAGTAGCTGCTTTTCATTGGTCAATATTTACCTCCTGAATGGAGGAAGGGGAGTCAATACTCACATTAGCACATCCGTTTTCTGTACACTACACGTAAGCGGCCTACGCACACAGGCACCGATACATTAATAGCTGTATCGATAGAAAATCAACAATAATCATTTATTTTTAATGGTCATCACCACTGAAACACCAAACAGTGCAATATGCTCAAGACAAAGAGGAACGCTTAGCATGACCGATGCCTGTGGATAATTGATTTAGGTTAACAACTTCCTTTCCTAGTGGTGCTAATTGCGTTAATCAACGGGCTGATTTCATCAGAGGCTTTCAAAGGCCGGTCCTGGAGGTTGCCAGCTCTTTCTCTGGCTGATGTAGTTAGTTCCCCAGGTGAAAACACCCAGGCTGGATTTATAACCCTCAGCAGAACTGTTTTAGCCACGACTTGCCATCCAACTCGTTAACCCATTCAGCAGTGGTGCCTCTGTTTCGAGACCCCCGGCCTGGCTGATTGAGGAGACAGGTCTGGGGCAGTGCATAGGTTGTCAGTCAGTGGCTGTTTGGGGCTACCCTGGATTCTTTCTGGCTTAATACAGTTTCCTTTATGGACACTGACACTGTGGGTGGAGGATCTACACCAAGCTAGCAGACACCCCCTTGGGGATGAAGATCTTGAGCAGGGCGACAAGAACAAGAGAAAAATTTGCTGAGAACACGTTCATTGCAGCGAGGGTGTCCAGACAATCCTTTCAACCTAGCAGGTGCCTGCGGTCAGTCCCTCAGGGAAGTCTTGGTCCCTGAACATTCCCTTCTGTCCCCTGCGTCTCCCAGATCTATTGATGGAAAGCCTTCTGGACTCTGTTGCTTGAAGCCAAACAGCTCCGACTGGTTTAGTTACCTAACTGGCTTTGTCATCTAGGCCAATTCCAACAGATTAATAATGGCTACATGGATATTGTGGCCATGAATATTCTCCTAATCCTGCTAAGAAGGATTCAGAGGAGTCATCCAAGAATCATGGGAAGAATATAGCATTCGATTACCAATATCTGCAGAGGGTAAATAGGCCCGTATAAAGGGGAGGGGGCACAATATTACAGTTGCTTAACCAGGAGTCTCAGGACAGAGATCACAGTGGCGGAGGGGGAGGGGCTACAGAGCCAGCACGCCTGGATTCCCACCCTCCTCTCCCACTTCTTTGCTGTGTGTTCTTGGAAAAGATCACCGAACTCTCTGTTCGTCAGTTTTCTCAACCATGTTCTCTGCTGCCACGGGTGCCTGCCACTGGGAACTCGGGGTGAAGCAAACTATAACCCTGGGCAGAGCATGAATGCCCAAATAAAAATGAACTAACTGCAGTTTTGAGGCAGAATGACCAATTCCAGAGTATTCGGCAGATTAAAATCTGTGGCTATCGCCACCATTTCCTTGGTTCGATTCTCTGAAGTGTTCATTGTCCTGGTACACACGGACGATTTGGGTTCAGATTCCCTTTATTAGGTTTCACACAGGAGGTAAAGGAGCTGATCAAATGCTCTTTCCCTTTTTGTCTCTCCACACACCACCCAGCCCTGTATGTAAGCCAAAGTTTCTACTTATTATCCTCTGCTATACCTCTTTTTGTAAACGGGTCATCTTGAAAATATTTCCTTTTGCCTATTATTTTTTAAAAAATATTTATTTATTTACTTTAGTTGTACACAATGCAATTGTGCATTTATGTTTACGTGGTGCTGAGGATCGAACCCGGGCCGCGCACGTGCGAGGCGAGCGCTCTAACCGCTGAGCCACAGCCCCAGCCCCTCCTTTTGCCTGTTATTAATACATGTTATAGTGGAGTCCCCCAGCCCCCATTTCAGTCTTCTTTCTAGGGTAAAGACAATAAGTTATTAAAAAACAAAAATAACCATCTGAAAGCTTAATTTTTAATCAGAAGCTTGTGTAACAAATTTTCATCCTGACCCAGAAAATACTCTACGCAAGTACTGAATCCCTGCCATCTACCTCTGTCATAGATTCAACCTCTTCATTACAAGAGCTCAGGTATATTCCTTTCTTCTCATTTGCCGGCCACTGCCCGGGACACTGCAAGGGACATTTTCTCATTGGAGCATTTCAAAAACCTAACAGAGAGAAGTTCTTTCTCCCATGTCATATGGGGAAACTGAGGCCCGGAGCAGTGTCCACCCCCGCCCCAAGGTGACTAGTAGACACCAGGACTCCGGGGACCAGGATGCCCGGCTACCTCTAGGAGCTCCATTATGCTCACAGTGAAATAAACATGGAAAAGCAAAAAGAAGAAAATAAAAGCCACTTGTCACCTTACGGTTTTTAACCTGAAGGGTCCCCGTGCTGACCTAGGGGATTGACAGTAACCGTAGCTGTCAATTTCTGGAACGCCTGGTTGGTTCTGGGCTCGTTGCCAGGTGCTTCCCAGCATTACCTCATTTAACTCAGATGTCAAGGCCCTGAGGTGGGTGTGATTATTGTCCCAGTTTTCCAGGGACCAGAGACAGAAGCAGAGGGTAGAATAGTTGCCAAGGCTGGGGGCATGGGGTGGGCATGGAGATGAGGGTGTCAAAGGACACAGGCCTGGAAAGCACCGCTGGACAGGAGGAATGGGTTGTGGTGTGCTAGGACACAGAGCGGGACTACAGTTAACCTGCAGTTAACGGTACTGTGTGACATGATCCCAAATAGTAGGAAGAGAGGAGTTTGAAGGTTCTCCTCCTCGGGAGCTGGTATTCACACGGCGCATGCATGAACAGAAACATCCAACCCCACCCCCAAAACATAGACAATTATTATGTGTCAACTGAAACAGTAAACACTTAAAAAAAGAGAGAGTTACGTTGAGTATTTTGGGGGGGTCTCCAGAAGGGATGGCCTGACCCCCGATAAGAAGGAAGGTGCTAGTGGTCTATTTGGGGGTGATCCTGGAGGACTGGATGGACAATGGGGAAGACCAATGGGAATGCAGCCAGCCCAGGTGGGTTGTTGAGCCCCTGGGGCGTGGGGGGGGGGGCGACAGGCCCCACCCTGCCCCGAACCCCTGCAGGTCCTGGCTCACACAGCACAGGGAAGAGGCCAGCGAGGGAGGGCCCCCTGCACAGGCGGACCAGGCCCTTGCTGAGGACCCAGGAGCCCAGAGCTGCAGGTCTGACCCCTCGCACTGCAAAGGTGAAGAGCTTGGAGAGACGGAGAGAGGCAACCGCGGCGTCCTCCGCCAAGTTCAAGGTGATGGCCCTCCAGCACCCGCTCCCTGCAGCCAGCTGCAAAAGCCACGGTCCTGCTTATCAAATGACCCTGGAGAAAGGTCGTGGGCCCGCTGCTCACCTTGCCACTCTCTAGCGCCACCTCTCTGCTTCTCTCTTTGCAGGGCTGAGGAGCAAACCCAGGGCCACACCTGGGCAAGGCCACCACTCTGCCCCGCGCCCCAGCCACGGGGCCACGCCCCAGCCCTCCCCGGTCCTTCTTATTCTTCCACCCTGTGCTGGTCACACCTACAGTCCCCATCCGTCTCAGCGACCATGGAGTCCCGCTTCCTGGAACTCCATCATCAAAGACGACGAGGACACGTTCCCCTGTTTTTGCTACCAATGTGGGGGGACTTGTCCAGGACGCCGGCTCCTGCTGACTTGGGATTCAAAAATGACTTCAATTTAGTTTCCTCCCTTCCACTGAAGCCCGGTGCATTACTATTAGCAAGACTATTGATTGTTTTAAAAAAATGAGCCTGTTACTGAACCTATTTAACGGCTATTGGACTTCCCATGTTTAAATATTTCCTCTGCATGCTTCCAACACGTGGGTCCTTCCTCGCCCCCGCCAGAGCTCCCACCTTGTCAGCCCCCCCACCAGAGAGAAAACTTCAAACATTACAATATTAAGTAGTTTGTCCAGGGACCTGGGTGTTTGGAGAAGGTGACTTTTTTGTGTAACTGACACTTCATGGGACGCCTAGTGCCCAGCCCAGCCTCAACGCCTACAATTCTTCTGGGTGATTTTTTTTTTTTTTTTTTTTTTTTGTGGTACCAGGATTGAACTCAGGGGCACCCGACCACTGGGCCACATCCCCAGCCCTTTTTTGTATTTTATTAGAGACAGGGTCTCACTGAGTTGCTAAGTGCCTCGCCATGGCTGAGGCCGGCTTTGAACTCCCGGTCCTCCTGCCTCAGCCTCCCAAGTGCTGGGATGACAGGTATGCGCCACCGCGCCCGGCTCCTCCTGGGTGATTTTTGTAGCCCAGTTCCTGGATTCGTGGATGCCCTCTATTTCTCCTGTGTCTGCTACAGTTCTAGGGGTGAGCTGGGCCTGGGAAAGACAGCTGAGTATTTCCTGCTGTGCTTTGATCCATCATTGCAAATATTATTCCTCATCCAGTTGGGTGCGGTGGTGCACGCCTGTCATCCCAGCACTTGGGAGGCTGAGGCAGGAGGATCGCGAGTTCAAAGCCAGCCTCAGCAAGAGCGAGGTACTTAGCAACTCAGTGAGACCCTGCCTCTAAATAAAATACAAAAAAGGGCTGGGGATGTGGTCCAGGGGTCGAGTGCCCCTGAGTTCAATCCCCAGTACCAAAAAAAAAAAAAAAAAACCAAATACTGTTTCTCATCCAGGTTTGAAGATACAAGACTGAATTTCTGAAAATTTTGGGGCTGCTGTGCAGGTCACATAAAAGGCAATGAGCTTGCCATCTGTGGTTCAGTTCAGTGGGGCCACACACACCTGAGTTCAATCCCCGAGTACAGCCTCAGCAAGAGCGAGGGTACTTAGCAACTCAGTGAGACCCTGCCTCTAAATAAAATACAAAAAAGGGCTGGGGATGTGGCCCAGGGGTCGGGTGCCCCTGAGTTCAATCCCCAGTACAAAAAAAAAAAAAATCAAATATTGTTTCTCATCCAGGTTTGAAGATACAAGACTGAATTTCTGAAAATTTTGGGGCTGCTGTGCAGGTCACATAAAAGGCAATGAGCTTGCCATCCTGTGGTTCAGTTCAGTGGGGCCGCACACAGGTCCTGGGACTCTGGAAATCAGAGCAAGAACTTGGAGGACTTACTTCTTGAAGCTTTGTCCTATTTACCAAACTCCTCCTAAATGAACAATTTCTCCTCGTTTGCTTTCTAAATCTTGAGCCGGGTCAAGGTGCATCATCAAAAGCTTTGGGTACTTAGAAATTTACATTCTAAGTGTTGATTTTTTCAGTGTTACTCAGCGATTTGTTTATTTTTATTGTTTTGTGGTGCTGGGGATTGAACCCAGGGCCCTGGGCATGCCTGGGGGTGAATGCTGTACCACTGAGCCTCATCCCCAGCCCTGAGCTACTCACAAGTTTACTTTGTATGCGCAGTAAAAATTCCACTCTCAGCCAGGCGCGGTGGTGCACGCCTGTCATCCCAGCACTTGGGAGGCTGAGGCAGGAGGATCCCGAGTTCCAAGCCAGCCTCAGCAATGGCGAGGCTCTTAGCAATTCAGTGAGACCCTGTCTCTAATAAAATACAAAAAAGGGCTGGGGATGTGACCCAGTGGTCGAGTGCCCCTGAGTTCAATCCCTGGTACCAAAAAAATAAAAATAAAAAAAATTAAAAATTAAAAAAATTCCACTCTCTGCTTTCAGAGCTAGTCTTACCTTATGCCCTTATGCTCAGGATGAAGAGATCCAACCCTTCATCTTTGGCTGGGCTGGTGTGCGCCTGTAATCCCAGAGGCTCAGGAGGCTAAGGCAGGAGGATCACAAGTTCAAGGCCATCCTCAGCCATTTAGCGAGACTGTGCAACTCATACAGACCTTGTCTCTACATAAAATACAAAAAAGGGCTGGGATATGGCTCAGTGGTTAAGCACCCCTGGGTTCAATTCAAAAACAAACAAACAAACAAATCAAACCCTCTGTCATGATTTGTGAAGATTTCTCTAAAAAGGTCAGAAATGATCCTTCTCAGCATTTAAACCCTGCTCAGAATTATTAATCCTGTACCCCTGCCAAGCCTTGCCAATTACTTTGCATAGAATGTACCTTATTTGAAGGCAGTTTGACATCTGGAATTCTGTTTTTAATTGCAAAAATTAAAAAATGCCTAGTGTCAATCTGGTTCTGATGCAACAACTAGTGTATTTAAATGATCGAAAACATTAAACTATGCACCCGTAACACTTTGCACACATATACCCCTACCATGGCTTTCAGTGTTCATGATTTCTTATATATTCTTTCCTTGAATTAAGTCCCCTTAAATCTGATAGCAGCCCTGTGAGACAGATGATCTTATGAGAAGAGGAAGGAAAGGTTGAGGGAGAAGTTTCGTCTACCCAAAGAAATCCAAATCTAAAGGGGCCAAGAGTTGCTCCAAAGAACCCCAACACCAAATCACAGATTTCAAAACCACTACACTGTCCGCTACCCAGGTTCAGCTTTTATTAACATTGCAGTCTTTCCTTATTATTGATTTTCAAACCTTATTAAAGTTGTAAACTATTATTTTGTTCTGTTTTTCTTTGGTCCAACATTAGAAGTGTTTCTTTTGCATGCCCGTCAAAGCTCTTTTAAATATCTTTAATCACTACCTAACAGCTTCTTAGCCATTCTTTTTATGAATAGACCTTAAGAATCTTTCAAATATATGATCACTGTCAGGGATAGCTTTAAGCATGAGTAGACTGATTTTGAAAATCAGATTGTGGCTTTTAGTTCTGTTTTCTTTCCTCCTCTCCTCCTCCTCTCCTCCTCCTCCTCCTCCTCCTCCTCCTCCTCCTCCTCTTCCTCCTCCTCCTCCTCCTCCTCCTCCTCCTCCTCCTCCTCCTTCTCCTCCTCCTCCTTTTTCCTCCTCCTCCTCTTCTTCCTCCTCCTCCTCCTTCTTCTTCCTCTCTCTGTCTCTCTCTGTCTCTCTGTCTCTCTCTCTCTCCCCTTTCTTTCTTTCTTTTCTTTTTTTGGTGTTAGGGAAGTGAACATATTTTTCAGGTCAAGAATGAGTTTCAATTTAACCCAAATCTCTCTCTAAGACCAAATTCTCAAAGCTGGACTTTTAGAGACACTTGATTCATCTTTTCAACATTGCCAAGGTGGGGCTTTTACCTCCTAGCCTTCAACAATTCAAACAATAGTTTGAAAGCACTGCAAGTAGGGGCTCTCTCCTGTCACCCATAGGGGCAGAGAACTGAGCAGTAGAGAATCCCAAGGAGTAGAAGTCCCAACATATTTGTAATGAAACTTGGAAGGCGTTATATGAATTAGAAGAGCAATTTTACCTTATGAATTGGATTCAACTGATAGCATAGGGGACAAAAAAAGAAAATGATTTCATATTCTCCAACAATTGGCTGACTCCAAATGGGGAAAGGAGTGGAGATATATTTGCTGTGTAGCAAAAGCCAGTCCATTCAGTGCTTCCTTTAAAATCCCATCATACCCCTCTCCCATCCCCTAGTTTGCTACAGTATGTTACAGTTTCCTGAAGATTTCATTCTCCTCACTACAGCAGGGATTCAGGAAGTCATGCATTATATCTGGGAGGCTTTCGTATCCCAGGGTTTACAACCCAACATCAAGCACATGGTGGGTATTCAGAAATTGTGTTAGAATGTTGGACGCAGCAGCCTGTCATCCCAGTGCCTTAGGAGGCTGAGGCAGGAGGATCTCAAGTTCGAGGCCAGCCTCAGCAACTTAGTGAGGACCTCAGCTACTTAGAAAGAACTTGATTCAAAATTTTTTTAAAAAGGGTTGGGAATGTAGCTCAGTGGTAAAGCACCCTAGGTTTCCATCCTCAGTACCCTCCCCCTCCTCCCCCCAAAAAACTGGCATTTAGAAGGAAGCGAAGAAATAAGAAAATCAGACATGGAGAGTTTTGCATAGTACTGAGTAAACGACTCTGCTCACTGGGAATCACGGAGCCCTGGGAGACTTTTGAAACTTCAAGCATCAGAAAAGAGAACCTTTTAGGACCACAAGACTTGTGGAAAATAAGAACTCTGGGTGGCCCCTGGATCCAGATGATGACCCCGGGTGGCATGGCTGGGTTAGTTCAATCACACTATTAGGTCACCGTAGGCCCACTCTAGAGGGGAGGCTTCGATGTGATTTTGGGGGAAACTACTTATGTCTCCTTGGCTCTGGAGGGAGCCAGATCTTGCACGGCAGGTGGGACAAGCCCTCTTTTGCTCCTTCTCAGGACGCTTTCATTTTTCTTTCCCATGTAGCCTGCCACGAATCCACAGAATGTCACCGCTAGGAGGGGCAGTCCAGGGTCAGCCTCTTGCTAATTAGCTAGGCTGGCTCCCTTCCACCTGCGCAGTCTCTCTCTGTCCTGTCCTGATGACCTCCTTGGCCCTTTGTCTTCTGCTCCCCTCAAAAGAAGACGAGAACTCGGGTTGCTGGTGCTGTGAAATGCTCTGCCCTTGTCAAGGCCACACAGCCTCCTACCTTTGGGTCGTGGGGATGCTGTTTACAGTGGAGGTTTGAACTGGAGGGAGGGGCCAGGTGAGGAAGAAGGTCATTCCAAGGCTGCCCGTTGCCTGCTGACCTGTTTGGAGCAGGTAGGACTCGTCTGGTGTGGACAGGAGGGCCCTTCCCCTAGCGCCTATCTCTGCCGGGAGATAAATTCACAGTTAATAAAGATAAGGGCCCCAGAGAAATTCCATGATCCCTCCCAGCCATCAAAGACTGAGTGACTAACTCTCTCAGAGGCAAATACCTGGGGTCAGGGAACCTTTCGTGTCACGGGGCTGGTGAGCAAGAGCTGGGGGTGGGGTGGCTGCAAATCCTGATTTGGTCACTTGGTGACCATGGGACCTTGGGCAGGTATCTTGGCCTCTGTAAGCCTCAATCTGCTGAGGCTTAACACTCCGTTTCCCCGGTTTTTAGGGCTCTTTGTTTTTTGTTTTCTTTTTCTTTTTTTTTTTTTTTTTTTTGGTACCAGGGATTGAACTCAGGGACACTCGACCACTGGGCCACATCCTCAGCCCTTTTTTGTATTTTTATTTAGAGACAGGGTCTCACCGAGTTGCTAAGAGCCTCGCCATGGCTGAGGCTGGCTTTGAACTGGCAATCCTCCTGCCTCAGCCTCCCAAGGGCTGGGATGACAGGCGTTTCCCCACCGCGACGGCTTGTTTTAGGGCTCTTGGGAGGATGAATCGGTGCTGGGCACAGGGTCGGTGCTTAAGAAATGTGAATTCCCCTTTACCTTCCTTGGTGCCTTTGAAGGTAAATCAGTGCGGGCTGCTGGCTATCAGTTTCCTCACTACGTCACTGATCGGTGCAACGGATATATGAAGCCCCTCCTAAGTGCTCAGGATCTAGGCTCAGACTAGAGCACGCAGAGCGGAGGGAAAATAAAATACCCGGCGTGAAAGCTTCCCTTATTACCTGTGGTCTAACGCAGGAGAGAAACATCGGCACTGACCGCCGTCTGTCTATCTGACATTTGCCAAGCGGTGCTTGTCTTGTAGTTGCTCATTAAACAGAGTGCTGTCTAGACCACTGCTGCTGAGCTTGCCCCGGCCTTCTCTGCACCCGACTCCCTGGGTTTCATTGCCCGCAAGACCCCTGCCTCCCTCCTGCGCTTCCTTTCCTGGTACGTTTGAGTCTCAGGATATTCATGCTGCACACATTCTCATTTTTATTATCATTCCCCTCCCCTGCCCCTCTCTTTAGAACGTTAGTATTCATCACAATCTATTTTGAATGCGACACCTTGAAACTAGTTGATTCCGTGCCATGCAAACTATTTATTTATTTGCGGGGGGGGGGCGTGCGGATGGAACTCAGGGGCACTGACCACTGACCCACATTTTGTATTTGATTTAGAGACAGGGTCTCACTGAGTTGCTTACGGCCTCGCTGTTGCTGAGGCTGGCTTTGATCCTCCTGCCTCAGCCTCCCGAGCTGCTGGGATGACCGGCGTGGTTCATCGCCCGACCCCCCCCCCTGGGGGGGGGGGGCTGCAAACTATTTATTTTTTTAAATTTTGTTTTGTTTGTTTGTATCATTTCCACTTCACCCATGGAGAAATGCAACGATTCTCAGAGGGTTACCACACCCAGGCCAGAGTCATGGAATGTCCTAGAATAAGCATGAAGTCCACTCGTCCCATCTATTACACGAAGAAATGGTTCCTTTTATCCCAAGCTCACAGTCCACAAAGGTGGACCCCAGGGTGGGAACAGGAAGTGGCTTCGGAGGATCAGGGGAGTTCAGAGCTTCCCAGAGGCAAGACTGGAGGTACTGGCTCATAGGGGTATCTGTCTCTGGGGGTCCCCATTTTCTCCAGAGCCCAATGTGGGTCAACCGCAGTCTTGAACGGATTCAACAAAGGGCCCAGAACTTGGTGCTGGCTCTAAGACCTCGCTCTCCCAATAAAGTTCCAGAACTTTCTTTCCTCAGTGCTGTCGAGTGGAGGTTCCCGCAGGCCAGGTGGGGTGACCGGCGTGGGGAAGCTCACTCTTCTCTCTCTCAGGTCGCGTCCCCTCACATCTCCTCCTACTCTGTGAGGTACCTGGCGCCGGAGAGCTGCGTCACAGAGGGTGTGGTGCCTGTCACCAGGGCTCCCTTCTCTTAGGCTGTGATCAGTATTAATAATTGATTTATACAGCACCTTTTACAAGCCTGCTCTGTAATTTCCCCCGTGTGGACACACGCATCAGTTCGCCCGCAGACGATAAGCTGCCACCTCACAGGGGGAGGTGGTGGTGGCGCCAGTCACCTCGGTGGCGCCAACGACGTGACAGCAGACAGTTTGATGCAGGAAGTAGGGCAGCGCGCTATCTCCCCTGGCTGGGGTAGGGACGTGGGTGGCGGCCATCCCGGGTCCTTATTAATCAGTCAAAGGATTCGACCTCTGAGAAGCAAGGTCCAGGGAGCACGGGACACGATGGCCGTCCCATCATAGAGACGAGAAAACACTGAAGTGCAGGTGGAATGAGGGAGCACATCTGTGAGCCCCGTGAGTGTGTGACATGGGGCTCTAGGACCTGCTGGCCTTACCCAGGTGAAGTTCCAGGGGGAGGTGGTTATCCAGTGCCCAGGCTGTTGGCCGCCATATTTTATGGGCCTTGGGATCCAGCTTTATTTTGAAGCATCCTGGGTTAGTGTTTGGAGAGCTCTGAAGTTTTGGGGTTCCCCGGTGTGTATTAATAATCTTGGTGCAGTTCTAACTGTTGGAGTTCATTTAAGATTTTTAATTACTGGGTACTTTTGAAAGAAGCAGTGTCGTATGGTTTAAGGATTCAGGATGAGCTGGGCACGGTGGCGCACGCCTGTCATCCCAGCACTTGGGAGGCTGAGGCAGGAGGATCGCGAGTTCAAAGCCAGCCTCAGCCAGGGAAAGGCACTTAGGAACTCAGTGAGACCCTGTCTCTAATCAAATACAAAAAAGGGCTGGGGATGTGGCCCAGTGGTCGAGTGCCCCTGAGTTCAATCCCTGGTACCAAAAAAAAAAAAAAAAAAAAAAAAAAAGAATTCAGGATGAAGTTCATTTTCTGGTCTGGAAGGAGACCCTTCAAGTAGATGCAGGTTCTGCAACAGCTGAGGGATCATGGGAAAGACAGATCTTCCTGTAACCTCAGTTTACCCACTTACGATAGCAGCTACTTCACAGGGGTGTGGGACAGGGCCTAGCACTCGGTATGTGCCGTGTAAGGATGAGCTGCTGTTGTCATCACGGTGACAGTCACCAGCCTCTCCATCGTGTTTATTTCAGGACCGTATTCTCCTAATAATAATAAATAAGAAATAATAATAATAAGAAGAAGTTAAGAAGAAATTAGATATCTTATTTCAAAACAAGAACCCAGCCACGTAGGAATGCAGCACAATGAATCCTACTCACAGATACAATTATAATTCACTAATTAAAATACTACTACTAGTAGTAGTGATAATGGGAAAGAGACTAGTAGAGTAAGGGAGGCAGATCAGGGAGAGGGAGGAGGAGCAGAAAGCAGAGGTGCTGGGAGGGGAGTTACTGGGGAGGGAGATTTGTCATATTATGTTATACGAAGAAGGAATATGGCCTAATGAATCCAACCATTATGCATGATCATAATGCACCAATAAATTTTCTTAAAAATATATATGTCCAAATTAAGTTAACAAATGAAATAAACAAACAGCAAAACAAACCCAAGTTTCCTAGGAAGGAGGAATGAGACACAGAGAGAAAGGTCCCATGGCTGCTCAGAGTCTAGTGTTTTGCTTCCTTGGAGGTCAGTGGGGGAGAACCCAGGCTCACCCAGGAGTAAAGGCCAAGTGCAGTGATGAGTCAGAGCCCTTGGGTGGCCAAGTGGAAGATCTCAGAGGCCAGGAATAATGTATCAACTCCAAAGAAGCCAGGAAATGGGGCGTGGACCTAGATGAGGTGGAACTTGGGACTCTGGCAGTAATATCTCCATCAGGGCTTTCCAACTCCATTCCACCCTGCGCCAGTGGACTAGTTCATGTTCCACAGGCAAAGGACAGCATGGCCAAATAAAGGGGGATCCTACAGCAAACTTCTTTTCTCTCTTGGACAGTCATGCAATTGATCTATGGGGGTAAGATCTTAGAGAAGTCCTTCAGTACAACAAAACAAAACAACACTAAAATTTGGTTTAGCTCAGTATCTCCCCAGCCCATTTAATTGGATCTCCTCTATTTATTTATTTCATGAAGTCATACATACTTTCCCTGAACATACTTTGGGAAAGATTAAATTAGACCAAGAGGATTTGGAAGAATTGTCATTTCCAAGGTTGGAAAAAAACATCGATTAAAAAAACAAACAAACCCTAATTATGTCTTTGTAATGTTAATTCTACCCAAACATCATTTTAAAAAAATCTTGTAAATAGACTCACCATCCCTTCTAAGTTATTGCTGTTGTCCTTGGAAGTGCTGGTCTGAGATTTGGTAGCTATTTTAAATGGCTAAGAGAACTAAGGAAGAGCTGTGTTCCCAACCTGTGAAAATGTCTACAACATTCACGAGAATGTCAATACAGTAGTAACAAGGACTGTCAGGAGGGCCGCCATTGATGAAGTCCTGTCTCTGTGCCTGTGTGTTATCTCATGTGGTCCCCCAAAGAGTAAACTGAGGCTCAGAAGGGGTAGGTAGAGAGTTTGTCCACATTTCTATCACTAGAAAGAGCAGGGCCAACATTTGCATCCAAGACTGACCCTCAGAACTAAGCCACAGTTCTCGTCTTACCACCCCGCGTGGGCCTGTTTTTCTCCTTCCCCATCTGCGTCCTAAAGCTGTCCCAACTATAGCACTGAAAGTCTCACATCCTGGAAAACCCTTCGGGCCCTGGAGACCCGGGACACTTGATCACGCTCAATAACTCCTGTCACCTAGATAGAGATTGACAAGTAGGACTTGTCTTAAAGCAAGAGGAAATGAAGTTCAGGGTCTTCTAAGGTAAGCCAGTTTTGCAGGAGGAGGTAGCGAGGTAGCAAGGTCTATTTTGGTTATTGAAAAAATAAAAATAAAAATAAAAAACACCAAAAACCTCCATTGGAGACAAAAAGAAAAATTCTAATAAAATCTTCTTTCATTACATCAGAACTTTACTGATTCAATAAATGTGCCTTTAAAATAATACTCTTCTACTTCTGTGTCACTCACTAAAATACCTGCAATAATAATAGCTTTGGGAGTGTCTATGCGTGCCAGGCTACTTGTTCAGCCATGACATACCATACTTTTATCAAATTTGCACACCCACCCCGTGAGTAGGAGCTCATTTTATGCACAGTTTGACAGATGAAGAAACTGAGGTGCAGGCTATCAGGTCACCTGACCAGATTGCAGCTAGGAGGTACCTGATGCAGGTAGGTGGTACTCAGGTGACCTGTGAGCAAAGGGAAGTTTGAGGGAAGAACATCTTTGGCTCATAATCATGCCAGAGTTTAAGCTTCCTGAGGGAGTCTTTGGATTCATTACCGAATCCTCAGAGAACCTAGCATGGGGATGTATACATAGTAGGTGCTCAATTAATGTTTGTTAAATTGGATTAAAACCGAAAAAAAATTAAACTGTTAAATTGGATTAAACTGAAAAGAAAAAAAAAAAAGAACATCTCTCTATATACTTTGCACATAGCAAAAAATATTTTGTAGCAGACCTGATTTATTTCAGTTGGCTGTTTCCCTGCCCCCCCCCCCCCACCGGAATAAAACCTATTTCAATATGTCTGTCTCCTTATTGGATTTTTAGCTTTTGTTGTATATACAGTAGTCCCTTTTGTCTGAGGGGTGTATGGATACAGTGTACAAAGGGATGATTCATGCATCCTGCAGGGATAAAGCGGATGGCACAAGATTTTATCCCATTCCTTGGAGCGGCATACACATTAAAACTTATGAATTGATATTTGTGGAATTTTGCATTTAACATTTTTGGACCACAGGTGATCACAGGTTACTGAATCCATGCAAATTACTACAGGTCACTGGGTAACTGTTGTGTATGTTCATATAGACACATGTACACACACAAAACATGACAGTCATCATACCTACATAGGTATGATACATAAACACGTAAATACGAGGATCAGCTCCCACGGTCTCGTTTTGTTATTGCATCCTGGGTGCTCAATATTTGCTGATGGAAAGTATGAAGACATCTCAGATGTCCAGCAAGAAAACACTGACTAGAGAGAGTTACTTTGCTCCTAAGGAAATTTCTCCACCCAATTTTAGAAGAACAGACGGGCACTGTCTGAGCCCAGCAATTTCTGTAGAGGCTCAGGCTGTCTCAGTGACGAGTATGTGGTCTCTGGGTTCCTGGGTCACAGAGAAAAAGGCCAACAAACGCTTCACCTCCTCTCTAAACCAGTCAGACCCACAGGGAAGTGATAGCCTGTGAGGACTCACGTTTGGGTCCCAGCCTATCAGTAGAGGAAGGGACCATCAGTTGATGACAGCAGACACGTCCACAGCTGTTTGTCAGGTGCCTGTTGCTCTGCTGAAATGTTCTGTATAATTAAGCCAATTAAGCTTCACAACTCTATGAGGTTGACACGATTTAATCCCCAACTTACAGATAAGAATATAAAGGTACAAGAGGTTACATAACTCGTCCAAGAACTTGTAAGCCACAGTCTGGCTGGAGTCCACTGACCCCGCAAATCATTTCCCACCCCCTGCAAAGAAAGGATAGAGACCAGCCCGGGGGGGAGGGGGGCATTTCCACCAAAGCTGATCGTGCAGGGGGCTGATATTCCCAAAGACAAGGACTCATATCTCAAATGGCACAAAAATAGTAATAATAACCAATAATAAAAAAAGATTACTGAGCGTTTACTGAATCTGAGAAATTCTACAGGCATTTATCTGTCCATCTATAAAGAAGGCAGGTATTTTTCTTTCTGTAATCTCCATTTTATAGATGAGGAAACCGAGGCTGAGCCAGAAGCAATGACTTCTCCAAGGTTGCTAAGTGCCTCCCCATTGTTAAGGCTGGCTTTGAACCTGTGATCCTCCTACCTCAGCCTCCCGAGCTGCTGGGATGACAGGCGCGCACCACCGTGCCCTGCTTTCCTATTATTTCTGAGACAGTAAAGTCTAGTGGTGTTGGAGCTTATCCACGGGTTTCAGAAAATCCCAGCTCTACATCTTTCATTATTTCTTCTCTGAAGCAATCCACCTTGCTGAAGAACACACATTCAAAAAAAAAAAAAAAAAAAAAAAGGATAGGAGCTGGGCATGGTGGCGCATGCCTGTAATCCCAGCACTTGGGAGGCTGAGGCAGGAGGATCATGGGTTCAAAGCCAGCCTCAGCAATGGCGAGGCACTGAGCAACTCAGTGAGACCCTGTCTCTAAATAAAATGCAAAATAGGGCTGGGGATGTGGCTCAGTGGTTGAATGCCCCTGAATCTAATCCCTAGTATCTCCCTGCACCCCCCCCAAAAAAATAAATTAATAAATAATAGGAAAGGCTGGGCTCAGCAGGAGAGAATCCCCAGGAAGTTTCCATAATGACTTGCTGCTTCTGCTACGTAAAAGGAAGGATGGACAGACAACAGGTGAAGGTTAGGTGTGAAGCAGGGAAAGTCTAGAACTCCCCCCCCCCCCCCCCCCACTGTCCACCTCCTCAATGTTTCAGGTAATCCGTGACCCTGAGTCCTCACTGGGGGTGTTGCTGCTCATGTCCCCGCCTCCCGTCTCTACCTGTTTGACCGGTCCTTCTTCATCTTCAAAATAGTTCCAATCATGGCTGCCAGGTTTCCCCAAACTCCACCTTTCACCTCCAGTGGTACATTGCGCACGCCCCTTGATCCTAAATCCCTCCCGCAGGGACAAGGGGCAGCCACGCTCTACCATGTTCCTTGGACGAACAAATTGCTCTTCCCTCTATAGCCACCGAAGGCCGCTCCCTCCAGCCGACTCGGGGAAATTTCCTAAGAGACCTTGGCGGGGCGAAGGTTCCGGGAGGCCGAGGGGTGGAGAGACCCACATTTGGAACCTGGCCATGAGACGCGTCCCCTCCCTCCCACCCCCACTTTCCTTTGGCAGCAACATCCGGATGGTGGAGGACACCACCGAGGCTAGACCTCTGTGGACCGCCTCCTCTCCCCAACCCTGATCTCAGCGGAGGTTATTCCTTCGCCCAGGCCAGACCTCAGCTCCGGGGTGGTGGTCAGCTGGGCTAGAGAAGTCTCCTGGGCAACCTGGGCAGAGGCAGAGCTCCCCCGCTGCATGAGGGTGCCACGGAGAGGCGACGCTCGGTCCTCCCTCCACCCTCGCTGCCCCACTGGGCATTTGGCAACGTTCACAGGAGAAATAATAAGCTTCCCTGCCATCAATCTCCAGGGAGGTGGGTGCCCCCAGGACGTGCCGGCGCTAAGAGACTCCTCACTGAACCCATTTTAGCTTTGCTTTCTGAATTCCCAGACTTTTTTTTTCTTTGCCGTTGTGAGCCGTCTCCAGAACCTTCCCAAGGGGGATTTTCCTTGCTCTTGTAAACTGGAGATTTATGTTCCCGGAGCGGACTTTTCCCAGTTTAGCTGAATTCTTAGCTGTGGGTGTCTTCCTCCAGGGGGAGGCTGTGAAGTGGAGGATGCCGGGGGACCTGCTTTGTAGTGAGCTCCGGCGAGTTCTTACCTGTGAGGGGTAATTGGCCAGGAAGCGGGTGTCCCGGTGCAGTGGGGGAGAGGTGGGTCTGCGCATCAGGACACCTCCCAGGCTTTCTGGTCCTCCTCCACATGCCCATCTGGGAAGCCGGAGTGATGGGTCAGTCACCTGGGAGGATGCTGGGAGGACCGCCGTTGCCCTTTGCACCCCGAGACCTGTCCTTGACAAGGTCTGCCCTTCTGCCTCCTCAGCAGCTCCGTGGTTACCATTCACTCTTGGTGGTTTTCCTAAGCCACACCTCCTTCCAGCTGTCCCCAGTGTCTTGATGTCACTCGCTGGCCGTCCATCCCACCTAGCATTAAAGTCAAAGGTACCAGAGTGCCCGAGAACTTGAAATGTCTCCATGAACATTGACAGACCTGACTTAACATATCATTAAAAAAAAAAAAAAATCTAGAGCCTGGTGCGGTGGCGCACGCCTGTCATCCCAGCACTTGGGAGGCTGAGGCAGGAGGACCGCGAGTTCAAAGACAGCCTCAGCCATGGCGAGGCGCTTAGCCACTCAGGGAGACCCTGTCTCTAATAAAATACAAAAAAAAAAAAAAAAAAAAAAAAGGACTGGGGATGTGGCCCAGTGGTTGAGTGCCCCTGAGTTCAATCCCTGGTACAAAAAAAAAAAAAAAAAAAAAAATCTAAATTTCTGTTTATTTTGTGGGGAAAAAAAAAATCTCCTTGTGTATGTATAGACATTAGCAGGCTTAATTAAAATATAGTGAGTTGACTGGGACCCAGGATTTGGAGTTGGAATTTCTGCTGGAAAACAGGTCGAGATGTGTGTCCCAACCCCTCCCCTCCCTCCCCCCACCTGGTGTGACGTTGATGGTTGATATCCTGTTAGGTCACTGTGTGTGCCCCCCAGTACCAGCCATCCATGAATCTTGTTGATGCCTACCTAACTGTCTTCCAGTGAAAGAAGTTAGAGAAAGGACACGGAGACAAATCAAGTCAAAACAGAAAGGAAGACACGGTTTCTATAAAATCAGAGAATAAGGACCAAAAAATGGCCACAGTTTAACAAGTAAGAGTATTCGATATTCTCAGAGGAAAAAAAAATTTTGTAAAGGACGTGCTATTGAAGTTGAATATTCCAAGTTCATTGTGAGAAACAATAGGAGAAGTTATGAATGGGGATATTCATTAACTTTTATGACAGTGCCGTACGTCTGCACCGGGTTTCTCCACCTCGGCATGACTGATATCCTGGGCTCGAGAATCCTTTCCTAGGGGTTGGGGGATGGTGCGGATCCTGTGCTCTGTAGTGCATCCCTGGCCTCCACCGCGGAGGAGGCTTGAGGTCAAAGGTGAACAGAATGTTTAGAGGTATGGTAGGGCTGAAGGTTCCAAATCACAGTCACCACCCTGGGCACCGGTCTTTCCAGGGCATTTGGAATGAATGGGTTTAGACCCAAGTATATTGTCCTTGCTTTACTCTTAAAATTCAGAGACCCCGGGGGCTGGGGTTGTGGCTCAGCGGTAGAGCGCTCGCATAGCATGTGCGTGACCCGGGTTCGATCCTCGGCACCACGTAAAAACAAAGGCATTGTGTACAACTAAAGCAAATAAATAAATATTAAAAAAATAATAAATTCAGAGACCCCCAGAAGTTACAACAGTGGCCGAGAACTTGAACTTTCTCAATGAACGTGGACAGACCCGACTTGAGTGGAAGGCGGAGGCAGCAGAAGATGACCTCATTTATGATATCAGTGCTGTCTCAAGAGTGCAATTAGTTCTATTTCTGCGGTTACTATATAACCGGGACATGAAGGACCTGGGGACATGACTTGGCCAGGATGCAGGGACAGCCACTGAAAAAACATGGGTAAAAAGTAGAATATGGCATGCATAGAGCCCTTCTCTCTAAGCACAGTGTTTTCCTCAGGTTCACCCTTGAAATAGCCCTATTCTTGGCGGACAGACTCTTGATTAACTGTTGATGCTATCAAGGCCTTCATGAATTCATTCACTCCCTCAGTTATAACCCGAAGGGGCCCCTGAGCCACGTGGTTCAATCTCAGGTTTCTATCATGGCTGAGAAAACAGTTAGATAACCAAAATGCAATTTGCCAACACCTCCAGTTCTTTATTGTACTTCCTGGAACGGTGGCTCTGGGGCTGCTGTCGGGGCCCAGTGACAGGCTTTCTAGCTAGAGAGAGATGCTTGTTCAAATGCCTGGGGGTGAGAGAGGGCCTAGTGTGTTCAAGATGAGCTGACTTGCAAGCAGAGGAGACATTCTTGGGGAATCTCTCATAGGTCTTAAACTTGGCAATGGATGGGCTTCCTTTGATGGCCCGAGGAAGTTCCATTAGCACAGAGTTAAGACCTCCAGGGCAGGTAGTTTTAAATTTGCTTCTATTCAAGGGGGTGGAAATTTCAGCTGTATCAGGTAATAACCAAAAGATCGGTTGCAGGGGGTTGCTCAGGGCTAGGGCTGAGTCTCAGCCCTGAACACACTCAACCTTGGAATCATCACTGAAAAAGAATATCTCTTTACTCCATCTGTGTATTCTTGATAGCTTGGGACAAAACTTTCTTGGTGTTCACCCCCAAATCTCTCTCTCTCCTCCTGGTAACAAGCTGTTTACTTTTCCTAGTGTCTCCAGGAGTGGGGTCAAACCAGGTGGGCATTAGTGATATTCCCAGTCTTCAATCTTGGCCTTGAAAACGCACCATCCTGCACACTACCCCGTCCCCCATCCACTTGTCAAATGGAGGAGACTCCCCCCGTAGAGAGGAAGACAGAGACACCAATGGCAAGGTCCTGGGTGCCTGAAGGACTGTATGGAACCGAGCCCTCTTCTGACGTGTGCTGTACGTCTTTAGTGTTGTAGGGAAGGTCACTTTTTATCACGATAAACACTGAGACGTGAGAGTTTTACTTGTTACATCAGCTGGTTGACCCTATTACACACCTTGCAGATGTATGTGCACCATACTAGGGAAATGGATAAAAATGTGAACTGAATGAAGTCTAAGAGATGTTTAGCAGGATGAAGACTCTGAGGGACTGGGGGGAAGGGTTACCTGTGAGACCAGGATGAGGAAGTCCTATCTCACCTAGCAGTGTGGGGGCTCCGTGACATCATGTATGGAAAGCACCTAGCATGAGCTGTATCTTCAAGGAATAAGTAAAGAAAAGATTTTTTTTTTTTTTTTGGAGTTGGTAAGGATGGATCTTATGAATATCTATCACAGGGGGGTAATAAGTGTATTTACCCCAGAGGGTTTTTGTGGAGATGAAATGAGAGTATGCTTTTAGAGAACTTGGCCCAGGGGCTCTCTGATAATACAGAGGCTGCTGTTAATAATGACTGGTTCTTACTGACACTGTGACAGCACGGAGTGACCAGACCCACTAAGTTTCAGAAGAAGGCATTTCAGGGTATGTGGTTCAGGGGCAGAGGGTGGAGGCCGGAATGACAGGAGAAGATACGAATGGCAAGAGACAGTGTGGTGACAGAAACGCCCTGTTGGGAGCTGTCGGGGAGGAAGATGAGACAAACACCACCAGGTGGGGCGGTTGCCACTTGTCACCAGGCACACACCTCTGCACCACGCCGGCGCCTCAGCATATCTCAACTGCGATTTCCAAGAGGCTCAAAGGCCTTTCTGGAAGTTATCTGCTTGCTGGGCCCAACAGCCCTGTGGTTATCAACTCCCATCTCACAGAGGGAAGACCAGGACACGGAGCGGTGAACCTGCTCACCAAGATCAGAGCGCGAGGCAGCTGCCCGTGGGTAATCAGATTCTAGAACTCTCCACGGCAGGCTCCTGCCGGGCTCCTCCAGGCTAGCTCTCAGCCAGGCGGCCATGCAGACGGCGTTTCTTCTTCCTCAAAGAGAATCCGCCGGGCAGTCAGAGTCTCCGTGCAATTTAGTTATTAGCTAGATACTGATCTTTGACAAGGAGTTTGATTTACAGACCCAATATTCTCTGAGGTGCTGGTGGACAGCCTATAGGTTCCTCCCCAGCATTTATTATGAAAATGTTCAAACAAATAGAAGAGTTGAAAAGAATCGAGTCAACGCCTGCCTACCCTCATCTAGATTCTGCAGTGGATATTGTTATTTTATTCTGAGCTGGCCTACTGCTACGCAGAGAAAGAACTTTTTTTTTTTTTTTTAAATAATAAAGTAATATTATGAAGAATCTTTTTAAATATCTGCAAATAGTTTTTTCAACAAGTTTAAAAAATCTTTCAGCTCATCAAAAGCAAATGAGTATGCTCTATGAAAGTGAATAGATTTCAGTATATTTTTTTTTCACACTGAGGATATATCCTAACATGAGTATTTCAAATAAAAACATCATGGTGCTTTAGAGTTGTCTATCTTTAAAAAAATATTTATTTATTTGCTTTAGTTGTACATAATGGGTTTATTTGTATGTGGTGCTGAGGAGCATATAGAAAAGCGCTACCTCCCTCAAAAAAAAAAAAAAAAAAATGAAAACAAAGAGCAAAGAAGACTACAACAAAAACCAGAGACAAAGGACAGCAAGTGTGGCCTGCCGCCCTGGATTAAAGAAATACTTAGGTCCCTATTATGGAGAAATGCACATGAGGTTAAGATAAAGGAAATGGCATGGTCAGAGGCCTGGAAAGGTCAAAGAAATCTTTTATATCTTATTGCCTATTTTATGGATAAAGCCCAGAAAGGGCAAGTGATTTGACTGAGGTCACACAGCAAAGGTGTTTCAATGAGAGTATGAGGCCAATAATTTCTTATACCGGAGGCAGAATTGGTGGGAAAGTAATTCCCAGGGACACAGCACTCTATCAGTATCACCTCCCCCCAGTCTGACTGTCCCTGAGGTTTCTGCATGCATGCTCTGTCTGTACTGACAAGGAGAGACGCGTACAATCACCAGAGTAGGAGCCTGAAATATCCTTTTTCAAGAGACTGTGGGAAGAAGTGGTTCCTGCAGGGATGTGGACTACCTTCAGACACTCAAGGAGTGTCCTTTAGGGACTGCTTTCTCTGCCCAATGGCTTTGCCTGGGGTCCAGCTCTTGAGATGTTCCTGCCAGGCAGACTGGGCCCTGAGCGACACACCACCAGATATTGCTCCTGGGAAAGAGAATGCAGAAATACAGCCTGCGTCACCGCCTTCCCCTGGCGCTCTAGGACTTACCCAAGAAAGAGCACAGGGGCTGTGCTGCTGCTGGAATCCTGCCTGCCCCGGTGCCAGGCAGACCACCAGGCCAGCCCCAGCTCTTGACCCCTAGAGCAGGGCAGCTCCTAGGCTCCCAGCTGCTGCTTGCTTTGCAGGAAGGACGCATCGGCGGCCGTCCCTGCTCTATCAGTTTGTCATCTTTGGCCTGTGCAACCCTGAGAGACCGTAATCTTCTGGGCGTCAGTCGGGATCCTGTCCCAGCACTAAACTCATTTAAGGGAGGGGGTGCATATTACTAATAAGATAACCAAACAGCCCAGGCTGGCCTGCCCCCGGCGGGCCTTAATGACTGTTTGTGAAGTGCACCGAGGCCTCAGATGAAAGGCGTCCAGGTGAGCTGGCCCTGCCCACTGATGTCAGGACACCTGCCGAGTGCCGCCCGCCTGCAGGGGGTCGGCTGGTCCGCTCCAGCTGGCTCTGAAGGGCCAGCCGCTCCTGCAATGGGAAAAAAGAGTGTCACAGGACTCTGGGACCAGGGGTAGGGGACAGGCAGGGGCCTGGGGGAAGGGGAGGAAAGGATGGAGGAGACACAGGTCAAAGAGAAAAAGAGGGGGCCCAGGAGAGAGGGGGAGGCTCAGAGCCCCAGGAGGGAAGGCAGCGGCGGAGGCGGAAGGGAGGAGGCCGCGGGAGGAGGAAAGTTTCAGAGAGAGGCCCAGAGGAGAGAGCGAGGCCCTGGCAAGTGGGAGGCTGGAGGGAGGGACGCGGGGACAGCACAGGGCTGCAGCCCCAGCCCCTCCCGCCCTTATCAGCGGCGCGGCCCCGCTGCAGGTGCGCTGGCGCCGCCGAGTCTGCGGTGGCCGCGGTGGCCGGCGGCCGGGCGGTGGCGGCGGCGGGCAGGGCGCGAGCGGGGCGCGGGGGCGCGGCCTCGCCTTCGCACGCAGGGCGCCCGGCCGCCGCCCGCACCGGCCACCTGCGGCGACAGGAGGCCCGTGGTGGCGTGGGGGGGCACCTGCCCACCGCCCCGCCCGGACTCCCGCGGTCCAGGGGGCCGGGACTGTGTGTGCGACGGGCATGTCACAGGCTGCTGCTCCGGGCCACAGCTCTCCCTGGATGCTGGGCCTTTTTCTCTTTTCTTGCGTTGGTGGCTTTGATCCCTTAACACCGGGCCACCCGCTGAGCGGCTGGGCTTTGCCATTTCCAAGCGGTGGCCCTGGGCCAGGGTCTGCCCCTCCCCGCCTCCTCCGTGCCATGGGGGCGAGGGGAGGGGTCGCATCCCAGTGCAGCTGGAGGCTAAGGGTCAGAGGTGGCCGGGCTTCCACAGTCCCACCTCGGAGAAGTTGTCGCTGAGGTCATCTGGTGTCGCCATTATTATTGGGGTGTGGGGAGACGCTGGCCTAGTGCAGGGGAAACTGGCCGGCTCCTTCCTCCGGGCCGCGGGAGAGCCCAGGAGTCTGGGCTGGCCGGCTCCTGAAGGACCTGGCTGGGGTCTCCTGCTCCTCCTCAGTAAATGGGCCCCGCGCCATCAGCCCCCACCCTAAGCCCTCACTGCTGCCCCTCCAGGGCTGCTGACCCTGCGGGGACAGGGTGGCCCTGTGCGCAGAACTGGGAGCCAGCCTCTGGTGCTGGTGCGTGCCTCCATCTTTACATCTCCTCCGGGTTTGGGGTCAAAGCATCCCGCTCGGCCAATGTGGCGTTTCTTCCCCTGAAAAAAAATGGCCATAGTTCCAGGGGCTCCGAGGAGCTGCTGCCTGGGGCGCCCCGGCTGGGCTTCCGTCAGGAGGACAGAGGACCAGCTGGCCAGACCCTGCAGCCCACGCACTCGGGCTGTGCCACCATGGAGGCCCAGCTCTCCCGGGCTGTCCAGCCAACGACTGAGCACTGCAGCCTAGCCACTCCCGCCTGGCCGGGGACGCCGGGATGGGCAGTCGAGGTGTACAAGTCCCATCACTCCCGAGAGGCCTCCTCAGACCCGTGACCTCTCCTGCTCAGTCCTCCACTCTGCCCCTCGCCTGCCTTCCACCTCGGGCCTTGCATCCCGCTCCCCTCCCCTGGATCTTTCATGAACACGTCCCCCGCCAGGCACGGTGGCGCACACCTGCAATCCCAGCGACTGGGGAGGCTGAGGCAGGAGGATGGTGAGTTCCAAGCCAGCCTCAGCAACGTAGTGAGGCCCTAAGCAACTTAGGGAGACCCCCATCTGTAAATAAAGTATAAAAAAGGGCGGGGGATGTGGCTGAGTGGTTAAGCACCCTGGATCCAATCCCCAGTACCATAAAAAAATAAATAAAGCATCTCCTCCAGTGAATCTCCTAGCCCAGCTCATTCCTTCCAGGGTCTACTTCTCCGAGGATCTGAACTAACACAATGAATTAATACACAGAAGACTCACTTGGAAGCCCCAACTGGAGTTAGATGCTATTATTATTATTGTCGCGCTATTTCCCTGCTATCAGCACGCATACTGACTGCCCTGAGGAAAGGACCCCTTTTCTTCTTTCTATCTCGGTCTCTCTCTAGTCTGAGGACATTTCCCAAGACAGTTCTTCTGGGGTGCCAGAGGCATGCATCACACTAGGGTCACAGAGCTCAGAAGCAATCTCTGTCCACACAGAGCTCACTGCCCGAGAAGAGTGACAAAGAAACAGACTTTTTGATTCAGGCTGATAAGAGCATGGGTTTGGGGAGGGTGGGGAGCAGAGTGAAAGAGGCAGCAGCCAACAGAGGGGAGAAATCAGGGAAGGCTTCCTGGAGCAGGTGACATTTGTGCTGAATCATGAGGGATGAATGGAGTTATTCAGGTAACCCAGACGGACAGATAGACTCTCTACCCAAATGAGTTAGGCAAATGAAACAGACCCAGGGCAGGGCCAGGTGGGAGTTTTTCTGTCTGGAAGGCATCGAGAGACTGGTGGAGAGGGTGACGTAGAAGGGCCGTATTGCCTAATGGTTAAAGATCGGTGAACAAGTCCCAGAGTCAGGCAGGTCAGAGACCTGAGGAAGGTAGCCTTGGCTCCTGTCCAACTCTAGTGCAAAGTGACTGTCATGTGGCAATGTAGCCTGCTGGGCAAGGGTCTCTGTTTTCAAGAAGAACTGGACGTTTTTATGTGAAGCTTCCTAGTTTCTTTGTCTTGATTACTGCATTCAGAAAACCAAAAACCAAACAACAACAACAACAACAGCAACAAGATCACACATGGTACACCAGCCTCCCTTGAACGGAGCCCTCTCGTGGTTTCAGAATTTAGCTTTGCACTTCAACCCCACTCCTGAAGCCACCCCCTCCTCCCAGATGAGTCTGTGCGTAGCCATCCTAGTTTCCAGTTCAAACAGGGAGGCCCAGAGGCTCCGGAGGTGGCAACCCCCCTGGGTCTGACCTCTCCCCTCGGCCCCCCAGCGTCGCACGGGGCAGGAGGATACGGGGCCTCGCAGAACCACAGGCCTGCCTCTCCTTTCCCCCCACTGGATGATAGCTCTTTGCTTAATCCTTTCTTGGGGCTACCCCATCTTTTCCAGTTTCCATCATCATTAGGACTGAGCACGTTGACCCGCACGCTGAAATGAAGCCAATCAAATAAAATATAAAGAGACCTGTCGAAGGCCTCTCAAGACAGCCCAAGGGAAGCTTCCCAAATGAAGCCATGGCCTGTGAGCAGCGCAGCCAGGAAGAAAAAACCTTTTAGCCCCAACCAAGACCGTTCCTGCTGGGGTATTTCATTATAATAATGGTCTGTCTTGGAGGGGCGATTTAGGAGAGAGAGGTCAGCGACTGAATGTCGTTCTGCCCCTAAGAGAGTCAGGTGGCAGCAACTGGAGCCGGTGCCTTCTTCAATTTGAGGCCAGGAGTCTGATTAGATACCTGGGGCTTTTAGGTGTATTCGCCTGGTTTCGAGGCCTGCTGAGTTGCAGATAATCTTTGTTTTCACAATGCCAAAGGAAGCCTGGCGGTCGGTCGGTCGCACTCTGATGGGAGTCTTTGATTACTTCCAGCTACCCATTAGTTAATTGCTCAGAGGTGAGGAGCTTACAGGGAGGGCAGGGCCCTAATGACCCACGGGGTACCCCACTTAACAGTGGAAAAGTCACACGCCTGCAGGTCCTTCTAAATTCACACGATCCTGACCGCCCGTCCCAGGGAGAGAGACTCCAGCAAAATGGGCCCCCACGGTGATTGTGGGACCCTGGCCCTCCGTAAAGGGGGTCAGGCCTTAATGAGACTTAGCTAACAGGGAGAAAGGCCTTCCGTTCATGCACGCAGGCAAGAGCTACTTTTTGAGGGCCTACTGTGTGCTCACCAAGAGTAAGGCGGTAGGTAAAATGAGATCGATGTCTTCCTAGGGTTGCTACTTTCCTGGAAGAGGGTCACTGCAGAAACACACAAAGGACTTCATTCCCGTGTGACACCTGCAGTTAATAAAGGATAGGGTGTGTATTAGTTTGCTGTTGCTGCTGTAACAAAGCACCACAAACCGGATGGCTTAAAGCAATGCTTATTTATTCCCTCATAGCTCTGGAGGACACAGGGCCAAAGTCCAGGTGTCGGAAGGGCCATGTTTCCTACAAAGGCTGGCCAATGGAATCCTTTCTGGCACAATCTTTGGCTGCGTCACTTCAAGAGGTGCCTCTGTTGTCACACACCTTTCTCTTCTTGTGTCTCTTTTTCTCTGCTTATAAGGACCCCAGTCATATTGGTTTAGGGCCCACCTTGTCACTTCCTCTTACCTGGATGTCATCTGCAAGGACCCCATTTCCAAATAAGGTCTCATTCAGAGCTACCAGAGGCTAGGACTTCACCTTTCTATTTAGGGGACACAATCTAACCCATAATGGCCTCACTCATGTGGCCTTGAAGGGCAGTGGGGTGGGAGATCAGGGGAGCTGCGAGTCTCTTCTGGAAAGCTGAAACTTAAAGAATGTGATGTTTGTTTGTGGGGTGCAGAGAAACTGTGCTGGAAATAAGGACCAGGTAATAAAGGTCACCGAATCCCCAGGAGACCCACTGATTCTTTCCAAGGCTTTGCAACCTGGGTCAGAATCCTTGCAAGGAGACTCCTTCCCCCCCCCCCCCCCATCAAACCACAAATGTTACCTGGGTGTAAGAGCCTTAATGGGGAGGTAGCTAAGATGGCGGCTGGCTGAGAGCAAAAGAGGAGGCGTTTAACTCTTTTCTCCTGACCTTGTTGTAATCAACTAAGAATCTTTCTGTGCCCGTGAACACTGTGTGACACACCTGTAAGTTGAGCTTGTGACTCGTGTATACTTGTTAAGGTGAAGAGTATTTAAGCAGGTAGGGTTGGAGTTGTTTGGGGGGTTGTTGTTGGAGTTGGAGAGAGAAGTCAGAAGAGAGAGCAGAAGAAAGAACCTACTCGTTTCCAGTCTGCCTCCGAATTCTTTCCCGCGGTATCGTTGCTGCAGGCGGCAGCCGCTGCAGGCGGCAACATCTGGGTACACCTTTATTTATTCCTAAGAAATTCCTTTATGCTTGGTTTGTGTCTGCCCCTGTAGACAGGTCGCTGGCAAAGTCATTAAAATCAATCCAGGCAAGCCGGCCGCGGTGGCGCACACCTGTAATCCTAGCACTCGGGAGGCTGAGTCAGGAGGATCACAAGTTCAAAGCCAGCCTCAGCAATGGCGAGGCACTTAGCAACTCAGTGAGACCCTGTCTCTAATAAAATACAAAAAAGGGCTGGGGATGTGGCCAGTGCCGCTGAGTTCAATCCCTGGTACCAAAAAAAAAAAAAAAAAAAAAAAATCAATCCAGGCAGAGAAATCAGAGTCAAATCAGAAATGTTTCTTGAGCATCCTGAGATGAGGGAAAAGATGTAGCTAAAAGTAACAGATGAGTTAACAGGGATAAGAGAGGGGTCTGAGGATGGGGAGAAATAGGTTTGGGTTTTACCTTTGTCTCTCCTGAGCCTGGGGACAGTGTAAGGTAGCTGCTCCTGCCTTAGTTTCTTATCAGCAAAATGAGTTACTAATCCCAGAGTTTCCAGCTTCTCAGCCAGAATAGTCAATTCCTGTTATCAGCAAAATGACTTTTACTAATCCCAGAGTTTCCAGCTTCTCAGCCAGAATAGGTCAATTCCTGTCAGCAGAGGACCCCAAACTATGGCTGGTACGGAGCGAGCCCCCAGTCGCTGGTGAACATTAAGAAGACTTTTCAGCCAGGCGCGGTGGCACACGCCTGTCATCCCAGCACTTGGGAGGCTGAGGCAGGAGGATCGCGAGTTCAAAGCCAGCCTCGGCAACAGCGAGGAGCAAAGCAACGCAGTGAGACCCTGTCTCTAAAGAAAATACAAAAAAGGGCTGGGGATGTGGCCCAGTGGTTGAGTGCCCCTGAGTTCAATCCCTGGTACCCAAAAAAAAAAAAAAAAAAAAAAAAAAGACTTTTCTAAGGAAGGAACTAAGGAGATGTGGTTTCCCTATGTGAGAAATTGAATCCTAAAAGATTTAAACCAAATAGCAAGATGGGGGATGGGATAGGCATCACTTGGCAGAGTGTGATTGACAGCCCACTGAGTCAGACAGACGCTAACTGGTAAGAAAGAGACTGAGCTCATGGCGGGTGTTAAGGATGCATTGAGCTTGAACAGCAGCAGGGCTTGGTCATGCAGGTGACTGCAAGGGGACAGGGTGGGACATTCCTTACAGAGATAACGGGGTGCACGGAGTTTCAGACTGGACACATTGGGGGTGTGTTTTTAAAATAATTAGCAGAGTAGCTCATAAGTTTGAAAATGAGTTGGGGACTTAGAGAGGCTTGAAAACATCCACAAATTCTGACACCCCTCTTAGGAAGTGGTGGATGGCAGTCCCCTCCCCCTCCCTTGAATATGGGCACTCTCTGCAACTGGCATTGGCAAGGAAGCTGCCAAGTCTAGTTCTGAAGGTCACGAGGAGATGAGAAGAAGACACAATCGTTGTTGCTTTACTTGGCTACGCTCAGAGCGGTTTGCTACGCAGCCATGGAGAGCCAGAGCAGAGCTGAACTCTCAAAATCAACTCAAAGGGTGTCGATTTTAATGCATGGGCCACGTGCTGCTGCTTTGGGAAGATTAATCCAGAGACTTCTGCCTGGTAAGCACGGAGTAAGCAGCACCGCGGAGGTGAACACCTGTCCGGGGTGGGTCGGAGGTGGAATCCTTGTCTATCCACTTTCTTCCTCCTAAAGAGAGTGCCCTATAATCCATAATCCGTCCCTAGGAGAGAATGACGTGGCCAGGACATTTGTCTGCAAGTAGGGCCCTGCCTGCTGCAGGGAGGCCAGCGAGCGTCAGCATGGCCTGAGGACAGATGACAGGGAGAAGGTGGGGTGGAGACAGGGATTCATCAGGTGAGGTCCCCCTGCCCGGCTCCTCTTTCCCAGCTGCCAGTTCTGGGGGTGTGTGAGCATGTTAAGTGAGTTTAGGATTAGAAGGCAAATCTTGGTGAAATCTCAAGTGTGTAATTTACCACATGAATCACCCAGCAGCGCATTAACATGAAATTCACCGCCTGGGGTGGCAATTAGCGTGAGTAAGCAGGCCCAGGTTGCTTTGGAGTCAGAGGCCCCTGGGAACACTGACGGCCTAGAGATAAACTGGGGGAAAAGGTAATTCACGGGCTGGGTTCCTTGGGGGCAGCCACAGGATGTTTTAAAAACGTAGAGGTGTTTTTTGGGGAGGGGGTGCGTCGGTGTCTTAGACTTTCCTCTGACAAGCTGCAGCAGTTGACAAAAGTCAGCTCCTGGCATTGAACAGGGCAGTGTTTTGCCTAAGCCTGGCTCCTGTTCTACCTGCATCGGACTCACTCACCCAGGGCCCTGATCTAGACCCGTCGCCATAAAAGGGGCTGGGGGCTGCACCCGGGAGTGGCATTTTTTTTTTTTTTAACAATCAAGCGCTCGCTCTGAATGTGTAGAAACCCTGGTCACGTATTTTAGACAACATTACTTCGTGGTTTTCTATTCCAGTTCGCTCATAGAAAGAGTTTGGTTTAAAAAAAAAAAATTTTTTTTTTAAAGTTACAAACATAACACATGTTCACTGTAACCAATTAGGAAAATCTGGTCTGCTTTTTAGAGGCAATTAAAGATGGAACAGCCACCCAGTGATTCATGTGGCAGCGTTCACAGACGTGTTCCCTACTTAACCAGCTTACATCTCGGACTAGAGATTAACCAGCGAGGTTAGCTCAGGGAACGAGAGGGAAAGACGTCTCTGCCTCGCCTCCAAGGCCAAGTGCAGGGCTTCTGCCAAGCATGAGAACTTCAGTCTGATCCCTTCTGAGGCTCCTGGGACGTGCCAGGCTATAATTGAATGAGCAAAAAAAGCCCGCCTAAGAATGTTTTTGGGTTATAGCCAGAAGCTCCGCAGATCCAGCCTTTTTTTTTTTTTTTTTTTTTTTTTTTTGGTACCAAGGATTGAACTCAGGGGCACTCGACCACCAGGCCACATCCCCAGCCCTTTTTTTTCTTTTGTATTTTATTAGAGTCAGGGTCTCACTGAGTTGCTAAGAGCCTCGCCATTACTGAGGCTGGCTTTGAACTGGTGATCCTCCTGCCTCAGCCTCCCAAGGGCTGGGATGACAGGCATGCACCATCACACCCGGCTACAGATCCATCCATTTAACGATTATTTATGGAGCACCTACTATGTGCTAGGCATTTCCTAGACACTAGAGATGGGACAGAGACCAGGTCTTACCTTCCCTCCATTGTCTCTCACCTGGCCCATTCATTCCCTTTTAGGAAAAGTTTCCTCATTCTTTCCAAGTTGGACGAAGGACAATTCGGTGAAATGCAGATACAGACTTGAGACTGTCTCATGCTTTGCAAAGCCAGGGTCGAGGAACTACAGCTCAGATGCTAACCTCGAACCATGGCCTGTTTGATTGACATATGACCATGCTCCACGAATTCCTTCATTTGTAGGCTCTCTCCCCAGGCTTTGGTAGTACTCGGGCAGGGCTAGTGGTTGTAACAAAGATCCTCTGGTACACAAAGTCAGAAATATTTATCATCTGACCCTTTCCTGAAAAAGTTTGTCAATCCTGCCAAAAGGGTGTCACATGCCTCAGACTATCGGGTTTCCTAAGTGCTCAACAGAATGGGACGAGTGAGTCTTCCTGGCCATCCAAAATACAGAAGGAGAGAGTCCGCTTTCTGCCTCTGCGACCTCGCTGGGGGCGGGGCGTTTTCTGGCATCAGTGACAATGTCATCAAAGGCCACACACCTTCCCTGCCCTGTGGACCTCCCTCAGGCCCTGGAGGAGTGGTGTCTGGGTGTCTCACCTTAATCTGCCACCAAACTGTGGGTGGGGAGGGAAGGCTTGTTGGGTATTTTCAGCTCTGTGCTACAGATCTGCAGATAACTGGGAAGGACGCTGACTTCGGAGCTGGTTGACAGAGCTCAAGGTTGTTTGGGAAGGCCCAAGGTAGGACCATAAACCACTTGGCAGGTTGCCAGCCAAGCCAGTCACTGCTGGGATTCTTCCTTGTCCTCCACCGCCCCAGGTTCCGCTTGTTGGGGCTGTAATTACAGGTAGCAGGACGACGCTACGGAGCTCGTACGCCCCAGATTCACTGCGCAGATCCCTTCTCCTAGACCAATCTATTGTTCTTTTATGCTCCAGGAAATTGGTCGACTGCCCAAGAAGTCCAAATCATGGCGTATTCTGCCTCCTGGGAGGTGACTGACACTTTGTGAAGGCTGCCACCTTCCATGGGGACAAGTGAATGGGCCCAGAGCTAATCTTGCAAGAGTTTTCCAAGATCGTGACTCAAAGGGCTCTAACTGGACAAGGACTGGGGACAGGAGCTAGCAGATCTTGGGCAGAGGTTTAAATCTTACCCTGGCCCTTGGAAGCCAGAAAGAACAACCTGTTTAGATCTCAGTTTCCTCATCGGTCAAACAAACAACCTAATGGGATGGTTGAAAGGAGTGAACTGAAGGTCATATGCCACCAGCCCCATAGTAGGTGCTCATTAAAAATGAATCCTGTCTCTGGTATACTCTTCTGTTCTAAAACCTTATATGGCTCCCATCTACCCACCAGGCCATACCTAAGGAAAAGATACAGCCAGGAAAGAATGGAAAGCTTGGAATCTCCAGCAGAAACGATAAATGCAAAGGCCTATGGACTGTGAGGGGTGTTTGAAAAGCAGCTGGAAGGCTGGAGAGGGCGACTAGGGAGAGAAGGTAGGCATTTTGGCTTGGCCAAGTCAGCAGGGGCTATATAAGAAATTTGGGTCTGATGAGCATCTTCAACTGTGGAGGCTTTAAGCGGGGGTGGGGGGGGTGAAGTGGGGAGGATTTGACCTTGCAAGGACCATCCTGGCACATCCGTCTTCAAAGGGCTTGGCATGTGACTTTGTGTCAGTGACATCCCTGGTGTCTGAGTTCTAAGAAAATCTGCAGGTGTGGACAGCAGGGAAAAGCCTGTTCCCATTGAGAATTCTCAAGGCCAAGCTGGGGATCTTTGCCTGATGCTGTATAAAGGCCGGATTACTCTCCAGGAAAGAAAGGCCTTGGGCACAGGTGAATCACGTCCCTCCCAGGTTGCAAATCACGGGCTGCGTTAGCCCAAGAACAAAGAAGCCCAAGATGAGGCAGAGACCCAAACCCATGCTGTGCTCTCCGAGGGCTTTGGAGCTGCTGACAGACCTCACTTCCAGTTGTGACTCTGCTGCGGCTTAGTGACAGGCCTCAAGGAGTCTGGATTTTCCTATCTGTAAAATGGGAGCAGTGATAATCTCAATATCGTAGCATGGATCTGAACAGTGATAGAAGTATGGTAGGTAATATGTGAACACGTCATACTCATTCAATTACTGGAAAATAATGCCCTTATTTTTTGTTAGCAAGAACACAGACTCCAATGTGCTCTTCTTTTGAGAAATTTGAAAAATAAGGTGCAAAGGTGAATGATGGTTCCTGATCATTCTTATACCTGGGCTTCTTAATACCTAGTCTTAAGTGTTGGTTGTAAAACCTCCTAAGGGTTTGGAGGGCTGGGCACTGCCACAGTAGAGAAGCTCAGATTTTATAGTTAGAATGATTTGAATCCTCTACTCCCCAGTTGGCTGTGTGGCAATGGGCAATTTGCTCTCCTCCTCTGAGTCTGTTTTTTTATCTTTAAGATGGTCAGTACCTCCTTTAGAACAGGGACAGTTGATTTGTTTGTTTGTATGTTTGTTTTTAGTGGCTCTGTGGATTGAACCCAGGACCTTGTGTGTGCTAGCACTGAGCCGCATCCCCAGCACAGGACATGAATAACTGATGCAGATCATCTAGCAGAGACCCCGAAACACTGTGGACCCCCTGTAAATATTTGTTGAGTGAGTGAATGGAACACAGGCTCAGAAACAAGAAAACGTGTCTTTTTCATTATCCCCGTGGTGTTCCCACTGGAAGTGCTGTTAAAAACTTGCTCTCAATTCCAATCCCTCCTCCAAAGTGGCTTAGGAAGTCCTCCCTGTAGCCAGATCCTTGTGAATGGGGCGTGGACTACTTTGGATGGAAGAGTACTGAGCTCTGCCCTGGAGAGCGCACCTCTCCTTTGAACCAAGATATTGTTTTCCCGGGTCACCCTGATCACGTATCCTTCGAAGGGAAGCCCCGGATAAAGGCTTTGTGCCCGGATTGGAGGGTGGGGGGAGGCTCCTGGATCTTAATCTCTCATCTATGACTTTATTTTGGAAAACTGTGCTTCCAGCTCCACCCTTTCCCCCTAGTCCCTGCTAACACCTTCAACAAAGATCTCTGGAAGGGGAAGCAGGGCTGAGTGGTCCAGGAACCCCACCCGGCCCCAGGGGGTGCTGGGGCCCGGTGGGTCCCGCCCCTCATTCAGTCCAGCTATCAGCTCTCCACCCTCCCTTGGGAATCACCTCGTAGGGGTGTAGAACAATGGGAGTTTGAAGAGAAAGAAAGGACAGGATAGATTTAGGGCTCTTCCCCTGAACCAAGGTTTCCCAACCGGGACACTGTTCACATTTGTGGTCTGCTGATTATTGGTGGTGGTGGTGGTGGTGGGACAGTCCGTGAGTTGCAGGATGAGGAGCAGGATCCCTTCATTCCACGATGGCAACTACTGGCATTTGGAGCTGGGTGGGGGTAGGGCTTGAGGGCAGGGAATCAAACACGTGCAAGGCCAACTTCGCCTCTGCAGAAGCCCAAAGTCTGGGGAGCACGCCCACTGGGCAGGCTGTCTGCCTGTTATCCCTGGCAGCACAGCCCCCTGCTCTGATAGGAGGAGCTCAGGCTTACCTTCTCCGTGATTGGCTCCTTTTTAAATTGGGGCAGGCAAAGGGGAGGGCTCTAATTAAAAGAGACACAAATTGGATTCTACATCCCAATTAAAGCTGAATACTATATTCTGAAAATGGACCACCGGAGTTTCTGTTTGTCACAGCATTAACGGAGATTTTGATCCGTGTCATTAATTTAAGAAAAATAAAAAAGAACCCTTGGGGTAATAAGATAGGTCCTGAAGTTCAACCTCAAGTTCTTCCCAAGAGTGGCCTTGGGCAAATGAATGGGCCTCTCAGCGCTAGTGTCCTGATGGCTGACTGACCGCTGCATGCTGCCCACTCCCTTTCTCACTCTTATGTGTTCATCATCAAAAACCTGGTCATTGCACACCTGTGACGTCCGTGGACTGGGCTCTTCGACGTCATCACCTGCTCCCCACCCTCCCACCGGTTCCTGGCTTCCTTCACAGTTCCCCAATCACCCAGCAAACCCCTACCTGAAACTCTCTTGAGGTTTGTTCTCACCTCCTTTAGTTTTTGTCTCCAACGTCACTTCTTCAGTGAGGTTTCTCTGGGGTACTCTATAAAGACCCCCCTACACACACACGCAGGGTGTCTCTCTCTCTCTCCTCGCCCTCCCCATCCCCCTTCCTTGCTCTCTTTGTTCTCCATATAAGGTGTCGCGAAATTTTCCTGCTGTCTTGTTTATGGTCGAACCTCTGGCCCAAGAATGGAGTCTGTTTCTCCACTCCTCTCTTTCTCCTACCTAGAATATTGCCTGGCCAGGAAGTTCTATCACTTCAAAAAACACTTGAATAAATGAATGATCACATGAAGGAAAACAATGCTTACCACCCTTTCCGGTTAGGGACACTGAGGCTCAGAATGCTTCCATCATTTGTCACAGCAAGTAAAAGGCAGAGTCCAAACTTGATTCCTCTCTGCCTGCCCGGTGATGGACAGTCCATCGAGGTGCGGGCGCCTTTTGCCTGGGCAAAGGAGGAAGGAGCCAAACACATAACCAGACCCTGGGGAGACCTGGGATCCCAGCCCAGCTGCCAAGGGCACCTTGCGAACTCTTTCGTGCAGAGGTCCCCCGGGAGCTGATTCAGATATTTAGGATCTGCTTAATAATTTAAGGGTTTATTAAACCCTCATCTCTCTGTACCATAGGATACCCGTGTTCACTGTCATTTCAGATTTGGGCTCAACCAAAGCCCACGCGAAGGGAAAAACATCACCCACAGCGTGGCTTATCCTTATTGTTTCAAGCCCAGTGGGTCACCATTCTGCTTTTTAAATAGACTTTCTGAAAAACAACAATATCCGCCTGCCCCCCTCCCCCTCCCTGATCCTTTCCAAAAAAATCCTGCCATAAATAGAACTGGGAAGTAATCACTCCCGCCGCCGCTGCTGCTGCTGACTCCAACGCAAACGGTAGAAAGTTCAGGCTGCGTCCCACAATGGCAGGTTCCCGGGATGTGTGTGTGTGTGTGTGTGTGTGTGTGTACGCGCGCGCGCGCGCGCATGCACGCTCAGGGGCTGTGTGCACGGGTGGGGCTGAGGGTGGCTGCTGGCTTCTTTGCAGTTGCAGATGGAGGCCCTCCTTCCTGCCTTCTTTCTTGAATGCTCCTGGGACTGCAGGGTTGGATTCTAGCGAGGGAGGCGGAGGCTCCAAGGCCATGACACCCGCAGCTACTGATGGCAGCATAATAACTGGCACACTTGGCCTCCCCACTGAAGGTGTCTGATGCGCCAGGCCCCGCTGTCCTTGGAAATCACTCACTGCTCTGCTGTGCAGTCTCGGGGATGCCCTCAGCCTCATGCTTTGCAATGAAGATGGTGAACCCTCGCAGAAACGTCCGCTGTGCCAACCCTGTTCCCAGCTCTTCCTGCGGTACCTTGATTCTTGCCATCCTCAGGACCCCTGGAGATAGATCGTACTCCCACCCCTTTCTATATTTAAAAGGTGAGAGTCAGAGAGGCCCCTGACCCTATTTCCAGTTACAGAGCTAGGAAGTGGCCCCACTCCGGGTTGCCTCCCCAGTGTCATGTCCAAGGGCGGGATGTGAAGCTTCCTCAATATTCTTTGCTCATGTCTTTGGGCCTCTGCTGGTTTCAAAGACCTTTGACCTGAAAGAAAATAATGTCAGCACCCTACGAATTTAAATACATATTGACAGTCAACTTGGCAACTCTGATTTCTGGAAATCCTCACATCGATTCTCTGAAAACCAAACTAACCATTTCTAGCCCTATTTTTCAGGAAGAGAAACTGGACTCAGAAAAGTTAAAAAAAAAAAAAAAAAAAAAAAGAAAACCACGTGTATAGGATTCATAGGCAGTGAGCAGGTAGAGTCATGATTCGAATCCAAAAATGTCTAGATGAGACTCGTGGATGTCTAGACTTATAGCCTTTCCAATAGCGGCTACCAACAATTTCATTGTCCCATTACCTTCTACCGTTTGTAGTAACCCTCTTAGCTGATTTTGGTTTTCTCTTGGTTCTAATTCGTAATCTGGGCCAAATCGTGGAGTAGCTCTGTGCCTCTGTTTTCTCATCTGTAAAATGGGAATGATAATGTTATTTGCTTCAAAAGATCACAATGAGGACGAGGTGAGCTCCTATATGCTTTTAGAATAGCACCCAGCATGTGAATAATCATTGCTGTCCTAGTTGTTATTATTGTCATTATTTCCTACTAGAGGTTGTGTCCCCTTTGGCCCAACACAAACTCTATTATGGAGTCAGCACTATTTCTTTATCACATCTGCCTGCCTGTCTTTATTTACTCAAGATCTTCCTGCTTCAAACACCCAGATCCCACCTCCCCGAAACCGCCACCCACCCCCGCTCAACCCCCACCGGTTTCTCTAGAAGAATTCTCTCCCCTCTCCAAGTCCCTCTGTCCTGTGGCAGCCACGCAGCCTAGAACCCTGCCCTTCTATGAGCATGCTTTGTTTATAGAGTGTCATTGTCTCCTCCTCAACCAGGCACTGTGCTGCGTTCCTGTGAGCACGCTCTATTTCTTGAGTGATGGTGCTCTCATTTATGCCAGGCACCCAATTTCTCCTGGCTCAGAGGGCCCAGAAAAGTGCTGAGGCTGATTGGCGTGGGAAACTGGGAAGAGCACAGGGCTCAGGGTCTGATGGGATCTGGGTGCGAATCCTGGCTCGACCCCCTGCGTTACATAACCTCTCAGGTCTTGCTGTCCTTGTGAGAATATAGAGGATACCCTGACTTTTTAGGGCAGGCATTCAAGGTCCTGCAATAGATACTGGGCTACAGCCTCCTCAGAGCATGAACAGAGGCAAGTCAGTTTTGAGCAGGCATCTACCATATTCAGGTCCTGTGCTAAATATTTTACAGATATTATTTTCTCATTTAAGTAAGTAGTCAAATGATACCCAAATCACCTACAATTAAAAAAAAAAGATGGACAAATTAGACTTTGCTAAGATTCAAAACCTTTGTACTTCTAAAGATAACCATCAAGAAAGTGAAATGATGATTCACAAGAGTAGGAGAACATTTTTATAAATATCCTTGGTAAAGGGTTAGTATCTGGAACACATACAGACTCTATTTTTTTTTTTTTTTTTTTTGTGGTACCAGGGATTGAACTCAGGGGCACTTGACTCCTGAGCCACATCCCCAGCCCTTTTTTTTGTATTTTATTTAGAAACGGGGTCTCACTTAGTTGCTAAGTACCTCGCTATTGCTGAGGCTGGCTTTGAACTCGCGATCCTCCTGCCTCAGCCTCCCAAGTGCTGGGGTGACAGGTATGCGCCACCACGCCCGGCACACATACAAACTCTTAAAAACTCAATAAAACATAAATAACTCAGTAGAAAAAGGATCTAAATAGATATATCTGCAAGGAATGGATAAACAATCAGCCAGTAAACATATAAAAAAGATGCTCAACATCACTGGTTATGGTGGAAAGAGACTTTAAAACCATAGTGAGACCCTACTTCATATGCACCTAAGTGGGCTCATGCAGGCCACAGTGTGGATGAACTTCACAAACATTATGCTAAGTGAAAGAAACCAATATAATCCCATTCATATGGTAAATCCAGAACATGGAATTCTACATGGTTGGGAAGCAGATTAGTGGTGGTTTAGGGTTAGGAGGAGAGTGGAGGCATAGGCAGGTGAGAGCGAAAAGGTATGGAGTTTAAGTTTGAGGTGATGAGAATGTGGTCATGGATGAAGGCATCTGTGAATATACTAAAAATCATGGAATTGTATACTTTAAACAGGTGAATTATATGGCATGTGAATTATATATTTATAAAGCTATTAAAAATAATTATTTAGTGCTGATGCTCTAAGAAATGAAATCAGAAGGGGAAACTGCTGTTGAATACAAGAAAAAACTCCCTGGAGGAGAAAATGCTAAAGACAGAGCCCAAATGGTGCGTATTAGTTTCTTACTGCTGCTATAACAAATTACCATATGCTTAGAAGCTTAATATAGCATAAACTATTGTTTTATATAGTTCTGCAGGTTAGAGGTCTGAAATCAGTTTCACTGGGCTGAAATGAAGGTATTGGCTGCATCCCTTCTGAAGGCATTTCCTTGCCTTTTACCAGCAACTAGAAGTCACCTGCATTCTGGCCCCTGCATCATATTCTGCTTCTTCAAATCTCCTTCTGTGGCTCTGACTCTCCCACTCCCCTCTGGTAAGGACCCTATATGATGACATTGGGCCTGCCAGTATAATCCAGGACAATCTCCCATCTCCAGGTCCTTAGCTTCATACGTGCACAAACTCATTTTGCCACACAAGATGACAAAACATTTTTATATGTTCTGGGGATCAGGATACAGATATTTTTGATGGAATCATTATTATTCCTTCTACAGGTGGAAGGTATAATTATTTAAAAGGAAGTGTTCCAATACATACCCCCTGTGCTGTCCTTTACCTACCAAGATGTGTGGGGGGGTCTGCATCCTCCCTTTGAATGAGTGAGTAGGGGTGAATGTTTGGGGCTCTAAGACAAAAATGTTTGAGTCATAGCTGTGCTATGTATCTGCTGTCTGTGTATGTGAGACTTAATTAACCTCATTGAGCCTAAATTTCTTCATCATCAAAGGAGAACAACAATATCGGGTGCTCATAATATTGGTGTAAAGTGTAAAATATAAGCCAGGGACGTGGGAGTGGTTTATTAGTTAGCTCTACGATCATTAACTTGTACTTTCCCCATCCCCATCTTCGTCCCCCGACTTCCCATCGCAGGAGTCTGCACCATCTGTTGAAAACTTTCGTTCAATATAATGACTGAGCTCCTTTAAGATGCAGGTGAGGGAGTTCTCTCTTTGGATCTCTCAAAACTTTGCAAAGAGCAGGTGGATGAATGCATGGGTGCACAGATGGACAGAGGCTGTGGGCACTGTATGTGTGCATAATGGTGAGTGAATGGATAGGTAGTTATTCATAAGGGGTTTCAGGAATGAATGGATGATTGTGTGGATGGATGAATGAATGGGCATTTGAAAGGATGCATGGGTAGAAAATATACAAGAGGCAGGTATATGAATGCATGGATGAGAGGGTGTGTGGCCACACAGGTGTATGTGTGTGTATGCATGACGAGGTCAACAGATAGGTGGACTTCAGGTGACTGAGTGAATTAATAAACGGATGGATGGACACTGGCATGGATATGTAGTGTGTGTGCACACGTATGCTGTGTATTTATGAATGGCTGGGTGTGGGTGCAGGGCTACAGGGGTAAATGGCTGACAGGATAGATTAATGGATGGACGATAGAGATGCATCCACAGGCATGCATAGGTGATTAAATGGTTTGAGATAAATGGATGCGTGGGACAAATGCACTCTGGTAGTCAGATTGAGGTTTCCATTCTATACCGTCACCACGGAGGGTGCTGAGCTCTCCTCTGAACCCGCCCATGGAAAAAGAATATACCAGAACAATCTACTCTGTGCCTCGCAAAGCAGGCCTGTTGAGACGGGGCACCATTTAAAATGGCCACACATCCATGTCTCTGCAGGAGGTTCATTGTGATCCTCTCTAAATGCCCAGGGGCTCTTTCAAAACTCTCCCTAATTTCCTCAGCACAAAATGACAAGACTAGAAGGGAGCCTGAACACTATTTTTCTTTTTCCCCTTTCATCCACCCCCCCACCCCCAGATGCGAAAAGCACCATTCAGAGAAGGGAAGGCACTTGCCCAAGGTCACAGAGCGGCAGGCCAGAGGCAGAGCTTGGGCTCCCGGGTCAGGGCTTCTGCTATGCAGCGCCACCTCTCTTCATTTGTCTCCCTGTCCCCAGATGCCTCTCCGGCCAGCCCTCGGAACATCACTGAATAAAACCCTTTCCTGTTTGGGAGGCTGAGACAGGAGGATCTTGAGTTCAAAGCCAGCCTCAGCAATGGCGAGGCACTTAGCAACTCAGTGAGACCCTGTCTCTAAATAAAATACAAAAAAGGGCTGGGGATGTGGCCCAGTGGTCAAGTGCCCCTGAGTTCAATCCCCGGTACCAAAAAAAAAAACAAAACAAAACAAAACAAAACAAAACAAAACAAAAACCCTCTCCTGTCTCTGACGCCTTCGGGTCCCGAGAGCCAACCTGAACTTGCTCATCTCCAGCGTGAGGGTCGCCAGCACCTGGCTCATTCGGGTACACATGGCTGCTTTCATGACCCTGACAGGAAAAATGCACCCCCTCAACTCTAGAGACATTGGGTATCCTTCCCAACCACCCCAGCCTGTGAGCTGCCGTTTTTTTTTTTTTTTTTTTTTTTTTTTTTTTTGGTACCAGGGATTGAACTCAGGGGCACTCGACCCCTGGGCCACATCCCCAGCCCTTTTGTGTACTTTATTATTAGAGACAGGGTCTCACTGAGTTGCTAAGTGCCTCGCCATGGCTGAGGCTGGCTTTGAACTTGTGATCCTCCTGCCTCAGCCTCCCACATGCTGGGATGACAGCGGTTCGCCTCCTGGTTTTCTAAGGCAGCCCATTCTCTCTCATTAGTGGAACAAGAGAGAGGAAGACAGGCACACAGAGTTCGCCCTGTTACTCGACTAGGGGACAAAGGACAGGGGGAAAGGATCTTGGGGCAGATGAATGGGGGCCAGAGCGGAGAAAGGATGAGGGTGATCCCACCTGGGAAAACCTGGGTGAACCGTTTCCCAGTTTTCCAACCAGGAGCGGGAAAGCCCCGGGGCTCTGCTGGCTGCGAGCTGGGGCTGGTAGAGGTGGCGCAGGATAAACCAGGGTGAACAATGAAACGCCAAAGACCCTCCAGACGTCAGTGGTTCTAAGCACGAATTTAGGACCTGGAATCTGATCCTCTTCTGTGGGAGAGGTTTTAGAGAGGGACAAGGAGAGGACATTATGTGACTCAGACCACACAGTGAAAAATGCAGTCCCTCCTCTGTTCCTACTCAGGCCTTTTGATTTCTTCAAGTAACAGCTTTGACTTTGATGCTATTACTTCTGGATACCCCTACCCTTGCCTGTCCCCAGCACCTGCCCTCTTTCAATCACAAAGCGAACCCTGTCAGAGTTACCAACTAGAATGTAGCAATGATGTTTTATAGTCTTAGGTTTATTCTTTATATATATAGTTTTAATTAGATTAGTTATACACAACAGTAGAATGTGTTTATGCACTGTGATATATCATACATAGATGGGATATAATTTCTCATTTTTCAAAGTGCACTTGTTGCAGAATCACATTGGTCATGCAGTCACATATATACATACAGTAATAGTGTCTGTTTCATTCCACTATCTTTCCCATCCCACATCCCCTCCCTCCCCTCCCTTCACTTCCCTCTTCCTAATCTAATGCTATTTTTCCCTAATGTCCCCCTCCTGCCCGGCCTTATTGTGAATTAGCATCCACATATTAGAGAAAACATTCGGCCTTTGGTTTTGTGGAATTGGCTTATTTCACTTAGCGTGATATTCTCCAACTCCAACCATTTACTGGCAAATGCCATAATTTCACCAAGCTGAGTAATTTTTTGATTATATATACCATATTTTCTTTATCCATTCATCTATTGAGGGACACCTAGGTTGGTTCCATAGTCTGGCTATTGCAAATTAAGCTGCTATAAACATTGATGTGGCTGTGTCACTATAGTATGCTGATTTTAAGTCCTTTGGGTATACATACCAAGAAATGCAAATCAAAACTACTCTAAGATTTCATCTCACTCCTGTCAGAATGGCAATCATCAAAAATACAGGCAACAATAAATGTTGACGAGGATGTGGGGGAAAAGGTACACTCATACATTGCTGGTGGCACTGCAAATTGACGCAACCACTCCGGAAAGCAGTATGGAGATTCCTTAGGTTTATTCTCAATGTCACTTAGAGGACCTGAATCTCCAGTTACTATAGCTGCAGATAGTTACTGTTGCCCTTTGGGAAAAAAAATGTATTCAACAACACGTAGGTGGTATGTGGTTGTTGTAGAAATCACAAATGTAATGCAAGAAAGATGGATGTCTGGAAAACTGTCAGTCTTGATGAGAAGCAGAGGGCTAAAGGACGGGGCAGGAGGAAGGGGAGGGTGGGTACCTTTTTCTGACTCACACGAAGGTGCTCTATGGTTTAATAGCCCGCGTTCCATCACTATGACAAAATACCTGGAGAGTTCAGCTTATAAAGAGAAAAGGTTTATTTTGGCTCACAGTTTTAGAGATTTCTGTCCCTTATTAGTTGGCCCAACTGCTCTGGGCCTGTAGGGGCACATCATGATGGGAGCACACCTTGGAGTAGGTCCGCTTATCTCATTGCAAAGAGTAAAGAGAGGAAGAGGAAGGAGCTAGAGTCCCGCTGTCTGTTCAAGGACCCACCCCATCACCTCCTTCCCTCCATTACCACCTTCCCTTGTGGGGGAATCAAGCCTTCACCACACGGAGCCACTTAGGTCCAGACTATAGCACTGACAATGGGTTGGAAGTGCTGATGGGTTTGGAAGTCAGCAAAGGCAGGAGAAGCTTGCTGCGTAACAAATAGCTCTAAAACCCCAGCGGCTTCCTCTGATGGAAATTCATCCATTTCACTGCACAGGCGAAGCCGACGGTCCGCACTGGTGGGATGACTTTCATGCGGTCACTTAGAGACCCAGGGTCTTTCAACTTTGTGACTCTGCCATCCGGTAGGGCCTCAGTTTCTCTACTTTGCTGACAGAGGATCCCAGAGGCAGCTTTTATGGGACAGGCCTGGGTGTGGAGTTGACCACTTCCGCCACATCCCAGTGGCCAGAACTTGGTCTTAGGGAAGCTGGGGAGCGTCCTCCAGCCGTCTACCCGAGAGCCACAGGACGGGCTGAGGAGGTAGCTGGTCAGCTGCACCCCGGGCGGCTCGTGCACTTGGTCATTTGGGACTCACTGAACACCTGCCGTGTGCCAAACATTTTTGCACCCCGTTTCATCTACACGGAGTGACGCCTTTACTCTTTCCATATGTATTTGGAGATCATTTATGAGATAATGTCTGAAAAATTAATTTCACTTACTGCATTTTAAGCTAAATAGAGCGGTGACTCTCCTCCCGTGTTTAGAGATAATTCATGAGATAATGTCTGAAAAGTGAATCGCACTCACTCTAGCGGATTCAAGTGTTTTGATCAAAAATAATTACCCATGGCAAGCAGGTCCTTGAAGGCAAGGACCATGTCTTAGACATCATTCTCAAATACCTAGGACTGAGCCATGCACACAGTTTTTTGTTGTTGTTTCTGTGTTTGGAAAAGAATGTAGAAAAGAATTTTCTAGAAACAAGGACGATAGCATCCTTGCATTGGACTAGCAAGGTGGGGTTGCCCGATGACAATGAAGCTTCTTGCCTCGTCTTGTCTCTGTAACCCAGAACAGACCAGAACGGAGCCTCAAGGCTGAAGAGAAGGGTGCCCTAGCCTCTCCACTTCTCCTGTTACCCTGAGGACATGCCATCTGGCAGCTGCAGGTCAGAGAAAGAGGGAGCCCCAGGAAGCCTTTGGGACCTCCTAGCGCTTCTTTTACCTGAACACAGGTGTCCTATGACCACAGGCATGGCTGTTCTTTGACGTGGTACCCAGGTGGCATTTAATGCATTATAAGACTTTTTACGTGGGTCCACTATGAATGTCTCCTTGAGCTCTTTCCTCCAAAGAGTAGGGCTCAGAGAGTTTCCAGAGGAATGAGGGATATGGTTAGCTCTTCCAAACCACACCTGTCACTGTCTGGCTTAAAAGAGTTCACTCATTCATTCATCCATTCTGAACATCAGCTTAGCCCTTTCCAAAGCGAAGTCAACCTTGTTTAAATGGTATCTTTGGGGATGGTTTGGGGTCCGGGGCATTCCTGCTCTCTAAGTCCCCAGGACACCGCGTCACAATGGCTCACCATGTTGTAGGGTGTCTCTGTCTTCCTGTTCATGCTATTCTCATGGCTTTGATCACCTTATGAAAACCTACGTCCTGAAATCTACAGCCTGGAGCAGCCCGGAGCCGCTCTCCAGGTCATTACGCAGAGTTTGTAAGTATCTTTTTCACGTGCTCCTAGTATTCAGTTCTTGATTGAGAATTTTAAATCAGAGAAGGCGCACTGTACGGTGACAGCTGTTTTTTTTTTTTTGCACGTTGGGATGCTGGTCCCGGAGCAGTGTGGAGGATCGGGGCTGGGAGCAACCAGACAGGCGTGAACGCAGGGCAGCAGGCTGGAGGAGTAACTCAGCCTAGTGCAAGGGAACGAGGGCAGCCAGGTGTGCCCAAAGAGGCCCACGCCAGGCCCCGCCTGTCCACGCTCCCACAGAGGTTTGCACACTCGGTGCGGCTCTGGACCAGGTGATGACCCCTCCCCAGCCTCGGTTTCCTCATCTCTAAAACAGGTCTAACGATGGCACTCACTCGTGTCCCAGAGTGGCTAGAGGGGTCGATGAACTAATTCCTGCAGAGCACTCATTGCAACGTAGGATGCTTTTCTGCAACATGGGCATGGAACCTAGGGGCTTCAGCCGTGCTAGAGCCTGGTCCCCCGTTGTAATCAGTTGTAATCAGTTGTATATCCTTACAACTGATAATTCCTGTGAAACTCCTCTTTAGCCATGGTGAGCGCTCGGCTGCGGCGAGTTCCCTGAGGGTACCTTTACAGCTTCAGTAGCACCACAGGGAGATGGCAACGGCTTCCAAAGATAGGTCATGTGACCAACTAGTGGAGGATGGGGGAGGGGATCACAATGATTTTGCATGCCCGGGTGGGTGCGCGCATCAGGCTCAGCTAGGAAAGACGGGCAGGTGGAGAGAAAGGCGGCGAGCTGGGGCCGGGCTCGCTCGCTGCTGGTGAACTCCTAGCTCCATGAGTCCCACGCTGGGAAGGTGGCTTCTCTGTGCTTGGCAAGTCAGTCCAGGCCCTGGCTTGGCCAGGCTTCTGACATAGGTGGCCTTGAGCAGCCTTAGTTGAGACCAGGAGACGCACCACGCCTCTGCCATCTCTCTTCTTCTGTCTGGGCAGTACACCAGGGGCTCGGGCGAGTGGTGGCAGGAGACTGGGGACAGCAGAGGGAAGCACGCATTTCCACCTCGGCACATGCAGGTGGGATCCCAGCCCCTTCTGCTTCGGCAGCTGCCTTGGGGGTCTCACTGCCCTCGAGGCACAAGCTGAGCTCCTCAGCGTGGCCCTGCGTGACAGCTGAGCATGGCACAGACTCTAGAGCACGGGACGGTGTCTCGGCTGTGCTCTTGGGATCCTTCCCCTGTGGACAGTGAAGGGCAAAAATCACACCGGAGACAGCTGTGCAGCCAAGAGGTTTATTCACCAGCCTTTATGGCTGGTCGGAGGTAGAGGCGGTATGGGGAGAGAGAAGTCAGGGAGACAAGTGTGCGAGCTCTGGACGGAAGGTGGGTGCCTGGTCCCGCCGGCTGTGGTCTCTGGAGCTGTCGGCTGGAGCGTGGGTCCTCTAAGGTTGGTGCAGTGGCTGCCTCCTCTCAGCAGGGAGGAGCTGTTGTGTCTGTGTCCCTCTGCTCCTAACAGACGGGAGCTTAAGTAGGGATTTCTGGTGGGGGGCGTACCAGAGCGACCTTTCACACTATTGGCTCCTGCCCGGGGAGCAGAGTGACCTTGAAGCCCATTGGCTTCTGCAGGTGTGGGGGGGTATGAAACATCCTGTCCTGAGAAAATGAAACAAGGTTGCTTTGCTCAGGACACAGAAAGTTCCATGGCCCAAGCCCATCTATCAGACAGGAGGGAAGGGGCAGGTGTGGCCCTAGGAGAGAGGCTGAGACGGAGGCCTGGCCACAGCCTTGGCCAACCCTGTGGAGAGCTCTGGACCTAGAAGGGCGCTGCAGACCCTCCTGCACTGGGCGGAGCTGGCCACACCTTTAGTTCCCACAAGGGTCAGTGACTAGAGTGGGTCCCTCGGGAGGGGGGTGACCTTGACCTAGGCTCTGCTGCTGGGGGAGCCCTGGAAGGGGCTGATGGCTGAAGGTCACCTGCTGACCTCTCAGCCACTGGAGCAACTTCGGTCTTACAGGGGGACCCCACGAGCTCTGGTTCTGCTGAATTCCCGTCTTTTCTCGCGAGACTGCGCTTCTGCCTCAGCTCCCGCCTGCTGGCTCTCTTCCACGCCCAGAGGCCACGTGGTGCGCGGACCTTTGCATTTCTCCACCTGAAAAGATCTCTCCACCTGCCTTTATCGGACTGATGTCTACTGTGTTTCCAGTCTCAGTTCAGAGGTCCCTCCTTTCTCCTGGAACCCCTCTCTGAAGCCCAGGTATCTTGGGGACTTCCTGTTGTGTCCCAGCAGTGCCCCCAGAGTTTCCTATCAGCATTTGCAATGGCAGCTTGGTTCGCGAGAGTCTTGCTTGGGAGCTCTTTTTTCTTTTTGAACTGCAAGGTGCATGAGCATGGGGTCTCCCTGGGCTTTTGGGCTCCTCATTGTAGCCCCTGGCCCATAGGGGGACTCCACAATTAATTGTCCCTTTCCTTTTCTCTTCCCACTGGACTGTGGAAGACCTCTTTCTTTAATTTCTTATTTTGACAACAACAACAAAAAAATGCATTCCCAGCCCCTGGTAAGGACATCGAACTGGGGGACAGTTTTCATTATTTACCCTTTCAACTACCAGTTGCAATAGATTTTTAAAAAATGGCTCAGGCAAAAGGCAGACCTGACCTCAACTCCTCATTCTCGGCTAGCTGTGTGGCCTTGGGTAAGTCACTTTACCTCTCTGAGTCTCAGAGTTTTCTCATCTGGAAAATGTCTCTACCTCTAAGATAAAAGGAGACACTGCACAGAGCCCGGCATGGCACCGGGCACAGGGTAGGTGCTGGGTGATTACCACTTGCCCCTCTCTTCTCAGAGCAGGTAGATCCCCGTGCGGATGGCCCCCTCTCAAAGTCGGCATCAGGCGACAGGCTGGAGATAAACATGCTGGCTTCATCTTCCAGCCATCCTGGCTGTGGCCTCTCTGGGGCCAGCTTGTTTGCTCTGGAAGACGCTCTGATGGCGCCCGAGGAGGTTTGTTTAACTGATGGCCTTTGGGGGCTGGGCCAAGGGATCAGGAGACCAAGGGGCACCTGGTCAGGTCAAAGGGGGTTGACAGACAGGCTGGCGCAGCACTGATCCAAAGCCGAGTGACTTGTGAATCTCTGTGACTTTTGGAAAAAAATGGTTTCCATGACACCTACAGAGGCCCCACAGGGCCTTCTTGTCCCTGCGCGGTGGCTGTGGCGTTTAAACACTCTGGACAAGAGGGGTGGATCTATGAAGGTGGCAGTCTTGGCTGGCGGTTTTCCAGGCCCAAAGGGCTCCTGGCATGGCACGCCCTCTGGTCTGGACGCCGGCTGGCAAGGGCGGGTCCCATCTGGCCTCGAGAGCCCTGGTGCAGGAGGCACCAAGACTGATCCCAAATGAGCTGCAGGTGTGCTCACTTACCACACCGTGGTAAATGCCCCTTTAAGCAGGGTGCAGATTGAACTGCCCTGTTTAATGCATGCTTTTTTTGGGGGGGGAGGGTACCAGGGATTGAACCCAAAGGTGCTTCACCACTGAGCAACACACCCTGCTCTTTTTCATATTTTATTGAGAGACAGGGTCTCGCTGAGTAGCTTAGGGCCTCACTAAGTTGAGGCTGGCTTTGAACCCATGATCCTCCTGCCTCAGCCTCCCCAGCTGCTGGGATTACAGGTATGCACCACTGCGCCTGGCTTGTCTGCCTCTTTTATCCATTTTTCCTTTTATGTTTTTATCAACACTGGGATTGAGCCCAGGGCCTTGCCTGTGCTAGCCTGGCCCTTCACCACTGAGCTACATCACAGCTCCATTCTTTCATATTTTTGTGTATCTATCCACCTTGCGGTCCCCCCATTCATGAATCCTACACCCGTCCTTCCATCCACCTGCCCACGAGTTCATTCGTCCACCCAACACCTGTCTGTTCACTCTCTTCTCTCTTGCATACTGTTCCATTAATCACTCCTTCCACAGGCCTTTACGAAGGCCGGACTCTGTCCCTTGCCCTGTTCCAGGTGTTGGAAAGATAAGATCCGATCTCACGGCAGAAATCAACAGGACTAGACAACTGCCACTTCCCCAGACGGACGTTAGGGCTTAAGGGTGCGCCTAGCTCTGTGCCAAGCCAATGTCAGTGACGCCCCACTCTGAGCCGCTTAGGTAGGGAAATTGCTTAGATTTGAAGGCACAAGCAGGGACCTGAGGGAAGACACCAACTCAGCCCTGAACTTTTCAAAATCCTTAGCTCCTTCCGCAACCTTCAACCCCTTTACTTTCCAAGCACCGTTTCTTCCAGAAACCAGCTTGGAAGCGACCCAGGCATCCAACTTGAGCGAACTTTCAGTACGTTTGGGGGCCTCCAAGCAATGGGGCATCTGGGCAAAATTTGAAATTCAAAAGGCTGATAAAGATTTTTTTTTTTTTTTTTCTGGAGACAGGGTCTCACAGGGTTGCCCAGGATGGTCTTGAACTCCCGGCTCAAGCAACCCTCCTGTGTAGTTTGGGACCACAGGCCTGTGTCGCTGTGCCCCAGCAGCTGAGATATGTTTTTAAATAAAGAAAATTAAGCCGCAGCCGGGCGCAGTGGCGCACGCCTGTCGTCCCAGCACTTTGGGAGGCTGAGGCAGGAGGATTGCGAGTTCAAAGCCAGCCTCAGCCATGGCGAGGCACTTAGCAACTCAGTGAGACCCTGTCTCTAAATAAAATACAAAAAAGGGCTGGGGATGTGGCCCAGTGGTCAAGGGCCCCTGAGTTCAATCCCTGGTACCACAAAAAAAAAAAAAAAAAAAAAAAAAGAAAGAAAGAAAGTCAAGCCGCAGAAGATCAGGCCTGGGATGATCCCTCTAAAGATTCTGCGAGATGACAGGTGTGGTCAGGACCCCCTCAACTCCCCTTCCATAACTGACCACTCTTTTCTTTTTGGCCGCCATCAGAAACTTTCCAGAACGTCACGGGCCTGCTTTGACTCAGCATAGCATGCCTTCCTCAAACCCAGGGCAGCGTCTGGCGCACAGTAGGCACACAGTCAACGTTTGTTGACCGAAGACGTGTTTGCAGGAGGGAGCCGCACACTGACGTTGTTTTCTTTGGCGTAGACAAATAAAGGTTCCACGGGGGACCTGTGGCTTTCTCTCTGTTACAGAAAACACATGGATGTTTTACTACAGAAACATTTTTTTTTTTTAATTTCAAAACAAAGTAAAAAAAAAAAAAAAAAAAAAAAAAAAACAAGAACAATCCTCCAGAGCCTTTGGTGCCCACCGACATCCCCGCTGTCCAGGAAGGGATCACACAGTGCGGGGGACAGGTCCCTGTGGATCCAAACTGCAGGAGGCCTTGTGCGTGTCGAGCCTGCGCCTCTCCCACGGGGGAGTGCCAAAGCTGTGGGGGGACAAACGGCCGCTCGTGTGTGTGTTCGCGCCTCGGACCCTCTTTCTGGGCATCAGGGAGCTGTTGACAGTCCCTCCGTCTGACCTCTTGCACAATTCCAAGGACAGAAAGAGGACGAAAACAAACAGGAGAGTTGGCTGCATCTGTTTGTTCTGAGGAGACTCAAAGAGTGTTTGACGGTCAGTCGACGCCAGCTTGGCCTGCGTCCATCTGTAACCCGGGCCGGGGTGGCCAGGGTCAGAGGGAGGAGAGGGGACCGCGGGAGGGACAGATGGGTGGCGGGAAAGGGGCCTCTCTCAAAGCAGGACGGCCCCAGGAAGGAGCTTGTGAGTTCCGAGGTGAAAGGGACTGTGTCCCTGTCACTCATTTAGTCACTCATTCTTCCCTCCTGGCCCTCCCGTCCCCGCCTCCCTTCCTCGCCACCTCCTTCCTTCTGGGTACACCACATGCCAAGCGCTGAGGGACAGGGTGCAGATCGCGTCACGGGGCCCCCAGTCTCGCCACCCTCGCTCTCAGATGCCGGGGACGCAGCAAGCCACCGCGACCTCGAAGAGAAGAGGTGGCCTGGGTCGAGGACGAGTCCTGAGCGGCCCTCGGGAGGAAGAGCCACCTGGTGATGCAGAGAGAACATTCTAGACTGGGCGAGGAGGAAGTGCTGGCTGCAGGGCGTGAGGGGTAGGAGCGGAGAGAGCCCTGGGGGTGCCGGGGGACGGGCGAGGTCCGGGAGGGGGACTGGAGGGCCAGGCTGCCGAGTCACCGTGACGTGGTGGCAGGGCCTTGGAGGCTCCAGGAGGGCGGGAACGTGACAGGCTCGTGCGTTCGTGGGACATGACATTGCTGGACAAGGATCAGGGTGCGGCAGGGCAGCACGGGCGCAGACAGCGTCTGAAAGGCGACTGTCCAGGCACTGGGGACCGGTGGCCCTGGTAGAGGTGATAAGATACAAGAGGGTTTGGGTAAATCTCAAAGGGAGCATCACCAGGATTTGGCGATGATTCAAGTGTGTTCTGGGAGAGGGGGACAGGAATCAAAGGGCAAGCCCAGGATTTGTACCCAGGCGGCCAGGTCCTTGGTTTCTCTGTTCACTGCAACGAGGGCCAGTGCATCCCGACTCCGCGTATCTGCTTGACATTAATATTTGCTCAATTAATGCTTGCTCACTGAGTGAATGAATGAGGGAATGGGAGCTTTTGCGGGGTGGCCTTGGAGTCTCTGATACACTCAGCTGAGTTTCAGTGACTGCCTAGCATCCCTAGGGTCCCGAGCCCAGAGCTCTGAAATCTGTCACCCCTCCAGCAGACACTGTGAGCCTGCTAGTACACCTGAGGAACTTCACTAGGACGCAGAGGAAGGTGCAGGAACACAGGTATGACCCAACCCTCCGTGTTTCCACGTTAAAGGTCTAAGAAGGCAGGTGGTTCCCAGTTGTGTCAATATCAAAAAGAAAATATAATAAGGGGAAACAAATAGTGTCCAGGGAAGACCTCTGTAAGAGGCAGACATTAAATCTGAACTTAGAAGCTGGGCGCGGTGGCGCACGCCTGTCATCCCAGCCCTTGGGAGGCCGAGGCAGGAGGATCGCGGGTTCAAAGCCAGCCTCAGCCATGGCAAGGCACTTAGCAACTCAGGGAGAACTTGTCTCTAAATAAAATACAAAAAAAGGTCTGGGGATGTGGCCCAGTGGTCAAGTGCCCGTGAGTTCAATCCCTGGTAACAATAAATAAATAAACAAACAAACAAACTTTAAGATAGAGCTAGTCAAATAAGCACTTACAATCAACGAAGGCTACCATCTTTCTGACATTTGGATCCCACGTGGGTGTGAATGTTACTTCTTACAATCTTCAGTCACATTTCCCCACGTCGTGCGTGACCAGTCACAGGGGATTGTTCTTTCTGACCACTGGTCTAAAGCCAGTGCCTGTTCTGATGTCTTCTCCTTTCTTCTGGATCATCTCTTGGATTTGATATCTTTGGCCAAATTATCGCTGTCTCACTGGAGTTGTGTTTAGCTGTGTGGCTTAGAGCAGCTCTATGTTAGCCCATTGCGGTGGTGCACACCGTGTCTTTGCTTAAGCTGCTTCCTCTGCTTCGAGCACCAATCCCCCACCCATTCTCTCCACGGGGCATGCACCTCCCCATTTTTTCCCCAGGTTCAGCTGAAAGTCTTTTAAGTGCCTCCCAAGGAGAATGGAGAATTGGCAATTTTCCCCTCTACTTCACTATATACCCTTTTTCTTCTTCCCCCTTCTCCTTTTAACCATGGAATAATTCAAACCCACAGAAAGAGAAAAAATATTGCAAACATCCACGAACATACATTTAATGAATGTCATCATTTTCTTTCATTTCCTTTAGTTTTTTGTTTTATTTTTTGTTTTTTACAAAAGCAAACTTTGCATATACTTTTTCCAAGGAACGAAACTTTTTCTCTCAGGCGAAGATGACTTACAAAGTCAAAAGAAAAGTCAATTAAAAGTACTTGGAGGGAAATGTTTGCTATATTACCTTGATAATTATGAAAATGAAACCATGGAACCTCACTCACTTGGAAAAAGAGTGAGACTATGCATCTCATACAAATTCACGGGAAGGACACATATTAAATACTACAGATGAGAAAGCAGTTCTGCTTTAAAAGTCTGTTTCCTTTGATCTAGAAATACTTGAGTTAGGACTTTTTCTTAATAAATAATCATGGATTGCCTCAAAAGTTTACTATGAGGAAGTTCACTGCAGTGCTATTTAGAAAGTTCTGTTTTAAATACAGGGGATTGAACCGAGGGACCCTCTACTACTGAGCTATGCCCTGAGTCTTTGAGACAGGGTCTTGCTAAATTCCTGAGGCTGGCCTTAAACTTCCCATCCTCCTGCCTCAGCCTCCTGAGTGGCTGAAATTACAGGTGTGTATCACTGTGGCCAGCCATTTAGAACATTTTTGACAAATGGAAATGAGAATGGGGATTGGTGGCCTGTGAATACTGGGGCCGCCATGGGTTATTCACGTGGAGACTTGAAATGGGTCTCTGTATTGTCACCTCTAGGATATAAGACCCTGGGAGGCCCTGTGGGCTGAGGAAATTAGATTGAGGCATCAGAATAAAAAGCGACAGTGTTTAAGCTGTGCTAGAGCCTCTGCAATCCCTGAGCCTGTGGCTCCGGTGCTGGTGGCCAGGAGAGTAGGCACACATGTGCTGTCTTTGGAAGCATGACAATCAGTCACAATACAAGATATATTGCGAAAAATGTACCTTCAAGTATACCGACGCATCTGGGCTTGTTTCGGCTACCTCTGCACCTCTTTCTTTTGGGTTGCAGCAATTTTCTGAAAATCTGGCAGGAAAGGTATTGAAATGTTGTCACGGATGGTTTCAAGAGTTGTGGGAAATCCTCTCAGATTCAAGTGATCAATTCCTTCAGGGCAACATGGTAGCAACTGGCTTGTGGGGAGGTGGAGGGGAAGAGCCACCATTCTGAAACACTGTCACCCTCCCCCCACCACGTCCATCACTAAGGATAACAGCAACATTGTCACCATCACCATTGACACCAGCGGTAACACCACTCCCACCAATCCGTGCACCTTTACTACCAGTACTGTCAGTAGTACCACCACCACCACCACCACCACCACCACCCCCACCAGCAGTAGCACCAACACCATCACCATCACTATCAGCACCACCACCACCATCACCAGTAACACCAACACAATAATCATCACCACCACCATCACCACCACCACCACCAGCAGTAACACCATTACCACCACCACCACCAGCAGTAACACCATCACCACCACCAACAGTAACACCAATACCAACACCATCACTATCAGCACCACCATCACCACCACCACCATCACCACCAGTAACACCAACACCATCACCATCACCACCACCATCACCATCACCGCCACCATCACCCCCACTAGCAGTAGCACCAACACCATCACCATCACTATCAGCACCACCATCACCACCATCACCACTAGTAACACCATCACCATCACTATCACTATCAGCACAACCACCATCATGACCACCACCACCATCACCCCCACCAGCAGTAGCACCAACACCATCACTATCATCACCACCACCACCACCACCACCACCAGTAACACCAACACCATCACCATCACTGCCACCATCACCATCACCGCCACCATCATCACCACCACCACCAGCAACACCATCACCATCACCACCACCACCACCAGTAACACCAACACCATCACCATCACTATCAGCACCACCACCATCTGTAAGCTGCCTGTCATGGCCAGCCACGGCACCACAGGAGAAAAACTCTCGGAGGCAGAGTAAAGCTTTTACTACTTTTACTTCTACTTTCTTAGAGAGAGCTTAGAGAGGGAAAGAAAGATTTTTAGAGAGAAAGATTAAAGAGAGCTTTCTTAGAGAGAAAGAAAGATAGAGCTTAGCTTCTTGTCTTCTTGTTCTTAGAGAAAGAAAGATAGAGCTTAGCTTCTTGTCTTCTTGTCTTCTTATCTTCTTAGCTTAGAGAGAGAGAAAGAAAAATAGAGAGAGCTTAGCTTTGAGAAAGATTATTTTTTAGAGCTTCTTCTTTCTTCTTGCTTCTTTCTTCTTTCTTCCTCGGGAGCCTCGGCCTAACTCTGACCAGCCCTCGGGAGCCTCGGCCTAACTCTGACCAGCCATTACTTCTTCTATCTGGTTTCTCTTCTGTAACCGCTCTGCCTACGTTCTGGCCGCTCTGATTCTTTTCTCGACCCTAACTCTTCTTCTGACCGACCGAGCTACTGCACGACTGACTGAATGAATTCTCCGTTCTCCTAACTCGGACCGCTTTCACCCGGTTATATACCTTCAGCTTTGCGGGTGCCTACAGGTGCGTCACATACATATCAGGTGGAACTTATGGCTTCCAGCTAGCTGCAACAGCCCTTCCTAATTAGGGCTCCTTCAACCATCATCACCACCATCACCACCACTAGTACCACCACCAGTAACGCCAACACCATCACTATCACTATCAGCACAACCACCATCACCACCACCACCACCAGCAGTAACACCATCACCACCACCACCACCACCACCAGCAGTAACACCATCACCACCACCACCACCACCATCACCACCACCACCACCACCATCACCACCACCATCACCACCACCACCACCACCATCACCACCACCATCACCACCACCACCATCACCATCACCACCACCATCACCATCACCACCACCAGAATCAGTGTTGGCAATCACAACAGGTAGAAACTGGACAGCCTCACTTTTCTGTCTCTGAAGATAACTCCTCTTTTTGAGACAGGATCCCACTGGCCTTGAACTTGCATCCTCCTGTCTCAGCCTCCCCAGCAGCTGGGACTCCAGTCCTGCCCCACTTCAGTGGGCTCTGAAGGTCATTCTTAACCCTACGCAGACACTGAGCTCAGCAGGCGGGAACAAGGATGGGTAGTGAGGGGTCTTAGAGAGAAACTGACCATCCAGCAAGATGCAGTAAAAAACAGTGTAAAAATGACTGATAACAATAATAATTATTTTTTATTCCTCACTATGTTCAGTGCTGATTTTTTTAAAAACACCCTCACTGCTGAGACAGGCGACACTATTATTCCCATTTCACAGGCAGGCAAACTGAGGCACCAAGAAGATTGTCCCCCAGAACTGAAGGACAGTCACTGGAAGTGGGTATCCGAATGGGTTAAATCCCTTCCTAAATGGATTTGGAAAAATATTGCTCCCTTATCCCACAATATTTCAGCTAAATTTCCTGTATTTTTTTTTCCAGTTAGAACCAAAGGATTCGTTCCCTCCCTCCTGTAGCAGTGGGGGGCAAACAACCTCATCGTTTATGAGCCTGAGGGCAGCTGTTCTACCCCCACCCAGCTGTCTTTTTCTGAAATGAGATAGGGCAAGAATTCAGAATTTCCCGATACCAGGGGGAAGCGCTGGCGTTGGAGAGCTGGGCTTGAACCCCGGCGCATTCATCACGCGCTGTCGGGGTCACCCTGGCCACCAGACTCAGCCTCGGCCTCCGCTCCTCCCGGGAATGGACTTGGCTTCCTCGGCACACTTGCCCCCTGGGCTGGGGACTGGGGCGTCGTCTGTCCCCATCGGCAGGTTTGTGGAGCCGGTTTCCTCAGGAAGCCAGTGGCACAGTCACAGGAGTGAGTGCTGTGATTTCCATTAATACGGGACTCCTGAACTCCGCAGTTCCGTCCTTGATGAAGAGACCCCGGGTGCGCGCTTCCTGCCCCCGGACGTGTGGGTCTTCGACTCCAGCTGCCACTGGGCGTCTGCTTCTTGGCAGGGTCGGAGCAGATTTCACACGGGTGGGACAATATGGCACCCATCGTGGTGTGCGGATGCCTACTTGCAGGCCCTTTGATGGACGGGGTGGGAGCCTGGGAGGAGTGCTGGCTGCCCCTCAGGGTGGCCTGCTCCGGGACAGTCTTCCTACACTGGCTCTCCTTCCTTCCACTTGCCACCAGAGAAGCACACAGAAATGTGTGTCTCACTCTAGTTCTGGGGAGGCCAAGCTTACAGGGTGCTGAAACTAGCATTTGAAACTTTGACTATTTTCCCTGTCATCCAGGCTTGTCATCCTCACGAAAGAGCTTAAAACGGCCCCTGGCACGTAATAGGTGCTCATTAAACGCATAATGAATGCATAAATGAACTAACGAAGTGCTTATAATTAAAAATCTATCTATCAATCATCTATTTATCTATCTGCCTATCTGTCATACATGACAAATTGGATTTATGGCCCGAGGTTACACTTTGAGACTGAATGCTCAGTTCCAAATACCAGCACCGGCACATAGTAAGTGTGTTACCTCCAGCAAGTTACTTGACCTCCTCACTCCTCAACTCCTTGTCAGTAACGTAGATAAGACAGTGTGTGAAGCACAGGTGGACCCGGAGTCTTCCATCCTTTATGCAAATCTGGGACACATAGGAATCAATCTATCCATAAAATGATTATTCTTAGCAATCAGAACTGCAGCTGCTACATGAGAAAGAGCGTATTACAAATCGCTAGTGCGGGACCCCAAAGATGCGTGTGTGATTCTGGACACTTTGCTAAATGCACCTTTTTATTTTATCTTTATAGGGATAATAATAATCCTTTATGCCCACAGGATTCACACGATCATACTGAGAGCGCTTTACAAAGCACAGATGGTCCTAGAAATGGAAAAAGATTTCTTTGCAGTACGGAAGGCACCTGGGACCCAATGGAAGGCAGAGCCCACAGCTGTTAACACACACACACACACACACACACACACACACACACACAAGCAGAACCTGTCCTCTGGGAAGATGGAAATTCATCCATTGTTTGCAAGTCATTAGGGAAAAGTGATCCCCCCCATCACCCCCACCACTGGCTGTGGGATCACCTGCTGAGATGTCAATCCCCGGGGGACAGGCGGAGGAAATCAGGAAATCAGGTTCCTGGAGCCCCCCCACCCCCGCAAGGTGAAGCTGGCAGTATTTCACAAGTGGCTTGAGCCCACGTTTGCCGATTGCCCAGGACAACAGATTTATTAAAGGACGTGCTTCTCCCGCCCTTCAACTTTGCACCGTGGACCTGTTGTGAGAAGCTGGTGTTGTGCGTGCAGCCAAAGAACTCCTGGCATCTGAAGCGATGCCGTTGGATGGAGGCAAAGGTTGGATTGCCTTTCACATCAGCGGCCGAGAGGAGGTGGCAACTCCTCATTTGGCTGCGTGTTGCTGTCTCGGTGTACACAGGTGCCTCTCCCACCTCGCTACATGGTGACACATGGGTCACGTTATAATGTATGCGCTGTAGTGTGATGTTTGGATGGTACTGTGGGTATTGTTTATTGTATTGCATTTCAGTATCACATGCATGTATATATCGGATTGCATGTATTCTATGATTCGTATATGTTGTATTTTATATATCATATTTACATCCTTCACCCCATACCTCCCCCCTGTAAGAGCCCTAATTGAGGATAGCTAAGATGGCGGTTAGCTGAGAGCCATAGAAGTGTTCGAGTATTTTCACCTGATATTCATGCATTTACCTAAGAATCTTTTTATGCCCGTGAACACTGTGTGGCGCACCTGTAAGCTCGAGCTGTTAGCACTTGTCCTTGTTAAGGCAAAATGTATTTAACCGGTGAGGTTAGTTAGAGGGGTGGTTGGAGTTGGAGAGGTTGTTGGAGCCGGAGAGAGAAGTTAGAAGAAAGAAGAATAAAAGAACTTTTTCATTTCCAGTCTGCCTCCGAGTTTTCTCCCGCGGTATCGTTGCTGCAAGCGGCAATTGCTGCAGGCGGCGACACCCCCCCACTCCGACCTCTCTCCTAACTAAAAGCACCTAAAGGCATTTACTCTGTGTGTCTAAAACACGCCCCGAAACGTTTTTTCCTTATAAAACATATAGTACATATGCTTAATTTACACTGAGCTATAAATCTGACTTTGTTACTTAACTTTTTTTTTTTTTTTTTTTTTTTTTTTTGATTCGTACCAGGGATTGAACTTAGGGTCGCTTTACCACTAAGCTACACCCCTAGTCCTTTTAATTAATTAATTAATTTATCTATTTATTTTGAGGCAGAATCTCACTAAGTTACGGAGGGTCTTGCTAAGTTGCTGAGGTTGACCTTGAACTTGCAATCCTCCTGCCTTGGGGACCCCCTCCCCCTCAGTTGCCGCCCCCCCCCAAATTGTTACTGACCTGTTTTTATTTAGCACCATGTTTTTAAGAGTTTTCCTTGTGGCAGTGTGACTGTATTAAAATGTATGTTTTCCTGGTGCACGTGTATTTATTTATTTCCAGTCACTGCACGGGGGTCTGCGGTAAGCACTCCCGGGAGTGTCCGTGTCCTTCCCGTGGGGGTGGATACCCAGGTGGTTCCCAACTCCCCCCACCACCATCAGCGCGGTAAGGTCTGTGTGGGTTTGTTCCGGAGGTAGATTGTTGAATCCTAAGATGCATCAATCAGGAGAGGTTTTCTTCAAGTCATCCTGAAATCAAGATGCCCAGACCACTTGGGTACGTTTCCATGGGTGCGTGGGAATCTGCCTTGGGTTTGCATGAGAAGAATCGCCGCGGCCTCACTCTGCCCGTAGAAAGATCCTGCCACCAGTTTTCAAGGCAGCTGTGTTTATCAAACAAATGGAAGGAAAGCTGGACCAAATATGGTAGTCCACTGTCCAAATATTTGGAAGTGGCCAGATGTTCGGCGTCTTGTAGACACCGCCTCTGAGACCTCGGTCCATGTTCTCAGGTGGCCGTCTCAGGGGTATTTGTGTTCTTTCTGTTTCTAAGGACTCTGTCCTCCTCCTCCCAGAGAGTTAGGACAGGGGCAGGCTTGCAAGGGGCCCGTCCCTTAGGAATCTGGGGTTCGACTTCACTCACCTTAAGATTGGCATCTGTCTGTCATCTATCTATCTATCTATCTATCTATCTACTGACCTACCTACCAACCTGTCAGTTATCACCCTTTCCTTTCCTCCCTCCCTCTCTCCCTTCCATCACTTCTATCATCTATCAATAGATCTGTTTACGGGGGATCTATTACTATGGGATTATTGCTAGCACTGACTCCCGACTCAGGTGACATGGTTTAAATGCAGGTGGGTTTGAAGGACCAGGTTTTTAACCCTCAGCAGGGGTCAGCTTGGCCTTCAGCTTCAGCGTGAACGTGCTCATTCTCATGCATGGCTCACTGCAAGGATCAGGTGAAATCCTGCGCCACACGAGTTCAGTCTAGGACCCTTCACCAGGGACCCACCCACAAGAGGCACGTGTGCACCGGAACTAGGGGGCAGGTGGCCCAGTGAGATATGCCACACGAGCCTGGGCAGGACTTCCCCTGAGGCGAGTGGGGTCGCCAGGAGATCACCGTGATGTCCCGGCTGAGGCCCTGCAACAAGGCGTCAGGCTGTGACACACCTGGTGAAGTGGACGCAGACGGCATCGCCATCAAGTCGCAGGAGCGGGGGACAGAGGAAGGAGAGAGAATGACACTCCTCAGGTCTCAGCCCTGGGATACTGGAGCAGGTCCCCACCCTAAGGTATGTCTCCAACCTGCGGGACGCTCAGCCTACCACTGGGATGAATTTCAGAACACCATGTTTGACTCTCTCGGCTGTGCTGTGACATTTTCAACAAACACGGGGACAATGGCGAGAACAGCAACAAGGAAAAGATGATTTCGCTTAGGACCCTGACATAGACACTGTGATAATGCACACACACACACACACACACACACACACATGAGCGTGCATATGCACACATGCATGCACACTAGGGCACAAATCTTTTGGCATCCTTCTCTTTGAGAAAAGGGGTCTGTGATTTTCCAATTGAATTTTATGTGTGTGTTTGGCCATTTTGACCGATGGAGTGTGGCAGAGAGGGTACTACCGGTTTTCCAAGGCTGGATCATCGAGGGCAATCCAACTCTGGCTTTCGACACTGGAACACTGAGCTACCAGCTCCGAAGGTGGTCAGCCCAAGGTTTCCATGTTGGAGAGGTCTCTGGCCTGCACGCCGGCCACCAGTCCCTTATGAGCCTGGCCGGCTAGCTTGGTCCTTCCTGCCAAGTGGTGTCTCTGGTCCCAGCTGTTCAAGTTTTCTCTCTTGATTCTAGATGCAGTGCCACAGAGATCCAGACATCTCCTCTGGGCTCTGTCCAAAGTTTTGACTCACAGAACACGTGATCACTATTAGATCTAATAGTGGTCGTTTTCTGCCACCGAGTTGGGAGGTAGATTGTTAGGCAATAATAAGACTGTAATATCCTGAACTATCACTATTATCATTTGAGATAACACTCAAATATGACATCTTCCGGGACAGCTTACCTTCATTGATCATATTTAATCTTACTGAGGATTTACTATGTACCTGGTACTCTGCTAAGTGCTTTATAGGGATATATTTACTTACTCCTCACAACTGGACTATGTAGCTGCAATTTTATTTATATTTTAGAGATGAGGAAACAGAGGCTTAAAGATAATTTTTTTTCCCCCAAGATCACGCAGGTTACGAAGTCGGGGAGCATGAACTTAAACTCGGGTCTCTCTGGCCCGTGTCACTGGTGTTCTCGAAATGATGGGTCTGGCCATTGGAACTGCAGAGATGGCATTCAGTTCTGATGACTGCTGATGACATTGACCGTGACGTTTGACGTAGACGTTTCCAGCTTGTACAGAATACCACCCCTTTCAACTTCCCTCGTGTAAACACCAAGAAACGTTTGCCATATCCATTTCTTCTTGAGGTGAGAGCAGGAAAGGGAGGAGGCTCCCTAGGAGATTCAGGAGAAAGGGAATTGGGTTTGCACCACCAGGAAGGACATTTCTTTGTAAAGGATTAAAGTAAAGGTAGACAATTTCCTAAAAAGGGTGACAGCACCCATCCCCAGAAACTGAACATCTTCTGTCCCCAGATACGAGGGTGCCAAACGGCTTGATCTGAGCAGGTCCGGAAGTAGGTAGAAGATTCGCTCACCCCCACCTTAAATCCATAACTTAAGTGAGCATAACCATCAATCCCCTAATAAAAACATCTCCACTGGCTCTATTTACCCAGCTGTGCGGCTCAGGATCTGCCTCTGACATTTCTAATGCTCTCTCATTTCTCTGTTGTGCATAGGATTCATTTGAAGCAGCCCACAGGGGAAGATGACATGGAGGAAACAAAACCCAGGCCCCCCAGGTCCCCAACTGCAGGCTTGAGAGCATGCTCGGAAAACAGTTCCACTTGAGGTGCACAAAAGACCCCAGGAGTGGAGGAAGCTGGCCGCGGGCCAACCGGAGGTATCCGAGTTGCGGGGCGCACAGGGAGGTCTGGGGCTGGAGCCCGCCCGGGCGCACAGATCCTCCCAATCCTAATGCAAACAGCTCCCCAGGCCTGGGCGGCATGGGAGACAGGGTGGCAGTCCCCCTGGGGGTCTTCTTGCTTTTGAAGTCTTTTTATGAACTAAAGCGTACCTAGAGGGGAAATTGTTTTTTAAAAGCCTTACAACGTTAAATGAACAGCTTCAAGACATCACAAAGAGAATATCCAACCAGCCACACCCAGATCAAGAAATAGAACTTTGCTCCCCAACAACTTTCCCTCCGGCTTCCTCTCAATTGCTATTCATCATCCTTTTCGTCAGAGTAACCCATCTCTGGACCTTGACTGCCAAAGCTCACTTTGGCCCGCTTTTACGCTTGGTGTAAGTTAGTTGTGTTCCTTTGGGGTCAGCTTCTTTCTTGCAACACCAGGTGTGAGTCTGTGAGTTTTGCTTGGATTGTGCACGATGCTGTTTGGTTATTGCTGCAGGCCAGGCCATTATAGGGATCATGACTGGTGGATTGATACCACTGTTGATGCATTTGGTTGTCACCCAAATGGGTGGGCTCAGTGTGAACACTGTCACCTTGAATATTCTTCTCCTTGACCCCTTGGTGCATTTATTTCTGCTAGGCACACACCTAAGAATGCAATTGATGGGTCGAGGAGGTGTGTGTACGTGTATGCATGTCAAGCTGCTTTCAAAAGACCTCCCACCAAATAGCATCCCCACTGTCAATCAATAACTGTTCCGGTTGTTCTATTGTCTGACTTTTTAATTTGTAGCTATTTGTGTGGTAGAATCTCATGTTTTTAAGTGTTTTTATTTTTTATTTTTTATTTTTTTTTATGACTATTGAAGCTGGTTACCTTTTCCTATGTTGGTTTACCCTTTGGAGATCTTTCAAGAAATTGCCTGTTCCTGCCTTCTGCCCATTTTTCTTTTGGGCTATCTGTTTTTCTTATTGACTTATTCTGTTGTCTGCGTCTTTTGCAAAAAAAAAAAAAAATCCTCTACTAGGTGATAGGCGTTGCAAATGTGTCTTTTTCACTCTGTCACTTACCTTTTAACTCTTTTAATTATGTCCCTCTATGAATAAAAAGTTCTTAATTTAGACACACAGCCATGTGTGCTCACACAAACACGTATCTTTTCACTGTTAGGTTGATTTTGATGAGGGGTAGTTGTATCTCATGAGAGAAACCTTTCCCTGCCTTAATAAATTTTTTAAAAAGAACTCCTATGGTAACTTTGAGAGGCTTCATTCTTTCTACTATCCCATTTTATATGTAATTCACCATGTACCTTGCGAAGTTGGTGAACATGAACTCAAACTCTTAAATCATTCATACATTTTAATTGTTTTCATATTTTAAAGTAACATAATATTTGCACTTATTGATGAAGTACAGCTTGATAATTTGATGCACATATATAATGTGCGATAATAAAATCAGGGTAATTAGCATGTCTATCCCTTCAACTATTATCTATTTTTAGGGAAATTTCAAGGTCTTCTCTTCTAGTTATTTTGGAATATGTGGTAAACTGTTGGCTGCAGCTACCATACTGTGCTATAGAATCTTGAAACCAATTCCTCCTCTCTAGCTACACTGTGATTCCATTATTCACCTCTCTCGATTCCCTCCATACTACCTTTCCTAATTTTCAGTGACTGCCCCTCTACTTTCGAGGTATCAGTGGAGGGCACCCTGAGTTAATCAGCTTCCACAAACTGAGGCCACTCAGTACTTGTCTTGCTGGGCCTGGCTTATTTCGCTTAACGTGATGACCTCCAGTTATATCCACAAATGACAGGATTTCATACCTTTTTTGTGTATGAACAAGGTTCCATTGTGAATATGTACCACATTTTCTTTATTCATTCATTTGTCCACTGATACCTAGGTTGGTGGACCTGTCCACACACCAGCCTTGACCAGGGTGAGACTTCTACCTGGACTTATGAAAGGATATACGATATAAAAGTGAATTATTGATTCCCCCCAATATGGCCACATCTCAATCCCTGAAACCTGTGTCTATATATATGTGTGTAAATATGTATATTTTCTAAGGAAATATATATAAATACATATGCATATAATATATGTTTATGTAAGGGATGTATGAATACGTACACATGTATGTATGTATGTATTTTTTTCATGGTGCTGGGGTTGGAGCTCAAGGCCTCATGTATGCTAGACAAGCACTCGACCACTGAGCTACACCCCAGCCAATCGGTGACTATATTATCTTATGCAGCAACAGGACCTTAGTCAATGTGATTAAATTTACTATCTTGAGATGGGGAAATCATAAGTGAGAGGTAGAAGTGTCAGAGTCAGAGAAGGAGATGCAATGAGAAAAACGGGACTCGGAGTTTTGAAGATGCGATTGTCACTGGCTTCAAAGACGGAAGGGTTTACCAGCCAAAGAATGTAAGTGAATGCAGAAGCCAAAATAATGTGTATTCCCCTTGATCCCCAGAAAGTATGCAATTATGCTACCCATGAAGGCTTAGCCCGGGGATATCCATTTTCAAACTTCTAACGTCCAGAACTAAGATAATAAAGTTGTGGTGGTGCATGATAATACGCTTGTGATCTTTTGTTACAGCAGCCATAGCTGACTGATACACCAAAGAAGAGCCCATCAGCATGCTGGCTGGCTTTGATCCTAGAACTTGAGGACTGACTGTGCACTGCTCACTCACTCTGAGGCAGGCTGAACCAGGACACTGGTTCTGAGGAATTCTAAAACTTTCCCCAAGATATTCTTGATAGTCTGTAGCTATTATTTCTAAGAAGAAAATATGCATAAAGAGCTTTAATGTTTTGTTAACAACGCTCCATCAGGGAAGTGCTTTAAAACCCTCTGGTGGCCGGGCGTGATGGAGCACGCCTGTCATCCCAGCACTTGGGAGGCCGAGGCAGGAGGATCGCGAGTTCAAAGCCAGCCTCAGCAATCGCGAGGCACTTAGCAACTCAGTGAGACCCTGTCTTTAATAAAATACAAAAAAAGGGCTGGGGATGTGGCCCAGTGGTTGAGTGCCCCTGAGTTCAATCCCTGGTACCAAAATAAATAAATAAATAAACCCTCTGGTGCAAAATGTGGTTCCCAGGCCAGCAGCTGCAGAATCATCTTGAAATGCAGAACCTCAAGACCCAGCCCAGTCCCACGGAGTCAGAACCTACTTTTTAATAAGATTCCCAGCAAACGCGAATGCACATCCAGGTGGCAGATGCACTGTTTCAGAAATCCTATTGCATCACCCCATCTTTCCAGAAGTCCTCAGAGTGAGTGTGAGAAGGGTTATTTCCTTTCTAAAGCTCGCAGGGAGGTGGCCCTGCGTGGGGGCAGGCGTGCCAAAGCCGGGTGAATGTCTCCAGCCACAGAAGTGGGAAGTCTGGTGCGTGTCACACATGGCACAGATCATTGACACTTGATGCTGCTTCCAGGCCTCACAGAAAACAGACACCTGTGTGTTTTCTCCAGTAAATATGTACAAAGCAAAGTTCAGGATGTTCCCGGAAAGAGGCCAAGGGTATCACCCAGCTGAGGCATGAGGCTCCCTCAAAGGGGAGAGGAACAGCAGAACGCTCGTGTTTCCTGCAAAACAGCCATGATTTAAGTTCTGTCCATCAGAACTGGGCGTGATGACCAACTCTCAGAAGCTGTTCTTCTTTTTTTTTTTTTTTTTTGTTTTGTTTTGTTTTGTTTTGCTCTGAAGTCACGCGATGGGGCTGTTTCCATTTAAATTCTCCCCAAGTGAAGCCCTCCAAATGCCATATTTCTAAGTCTTCAGGAACATACACGGGAACGCTCCTGAGATGCTCACGAGGAGATGGACAGGGAGCAGGACCACGGCTTCCGGTTCAGGACACTTTGTTAAAGCTGGGTGGAATCCCGTCTTGGTGGAATCCCGTCTTGAGTCCAGGTCCCACCATGCTCTTTGTCAGAAACCAGTTCAGACGGTGGACCGTGTTTGCAGAGAAGGAAATCGTCGGTCAGGGAGCTGAAGAGGAATTCTTGAGGATGAGAAGACGCCAGAGTCAAGAGAAAGGAGCAGTCGTTCCTCTGTGTTGGAGGGAAACCGCGTCCATCTTCCTACTTTCCTTGGTGACTTTGTGGGGAAACCTTACTTTGGCACCCCGAACGTAGAACCAGATGAGAAGACGCCAGAGTCAAGAGAAAGGAGCAGTCACGCGCCACTTACCAACAGGGTCACATTCTGAGAAACGCTTCATTCCGTGATTTCATTATTTTGCACACAAGGTAGATTGTACTTACCCCAAACTAGATAGCATTGGCCAAACGCTCATTGCTCAAGAGACACAGTAAATGCAAGAAAATCGAGGCTGGTGCCCGTTTTACAGAAAATGTTTTGTTTTTATAAGAGTGCACTCTAGAATAGCCATAGAATAGTATGGTAAGTGCAGGAGCCCTGTTTGGGGAGATGGCTAAGATTGTGGTTGACTAAGGGCCATGGAGATGTTTGGGCATTGCCGCCTTCCGTAGTCTCACGGGACTTGACCCGGGATCTCGAGAGACTTGAGCCGAGATTGCTGATCGAGTCTGCGCCATTTTTGGTGTGTTGGTTGTTTGGTGGTATGTGTGGTGCGTGTTAAAGTCGTCGTTAGAACCAGAGAGAAAAGTTATCCGAATAAAAAAGCTGTTTCCAGTTCGCCTCTGAACTTCTTCCCACAGCTTCGTTGCCCCAAGCGGCCATCGCTTCCAGCGGCAACAGGTAAGTATATAAACCAATAGCATAGTCCCTTCTCCTCATGACCAAGTATCCTGTGCTGGGCATAATTGAACATGCTCTAGTTTTGCATTACTGCAGTTAACACTAGCATCACTGCAAACACACAAGCAAAACCTTGTGCTATGACATTATGACACTATAACATCCCTGGGCAATGGGAATCTTTCAGCTCAATTATAAACGTACAGGACCATTGTGATACATGCAGCCTGTCATTGACCGAAATGTGCTTAGGACGCACAGAACTGAGCAGACTCTTCCAAGCGCACATGGAAATAGACATTTGGATTTTTCACAAGGAGGTTTTCTGATCACGTCAGGGCTGTGTCCTTCCGTGTCCTTTACAGTTATTCAGGGTGATGGGAGGAGGATGGTTTGACTTAGAACTGGTGAAAGAAGGGATGGTTTTAAACAATGCCCTGTTAACAAACTTCTAGGGTTTTATCTAATGGATTACATGACAATTGATCAAAAGTAATTACCATGAAGCCCCGGATGAAGCTATGCAAATTCTGCGAGATGCTAGAATCACAAATGGGTTGAAAGAGCCTAAAGAACGACAGGCTGACCCCAGGGTCCTCTGCCAGCGCTGTGGGGGGGGGGGGCAGGCGTTTTACCCACATGATCTTCCCTAACCCTCACCATGTTCTCAAGATGTGCGTGCCGTGTTATCCCAGTCTTACTGAGGAAGGGACTGAATCAAGCTCATTGCCCAGGGTTTGCTATAGTGAGGCATGAGGCAGGGATTGGTAGTCGGATCTGTGACCTGGGCTTTCTGATCTCACAGTGTCACTGATTTCCCACTGTGAATGCTTGGCTGGATATGGCTTGCCGTTTTACAGAGGAGGAAACTGAGGGGCAGCCATGGAGGTCATCCAGGTTTTGGAGAGCTGTGTTGAGACTCGACCGCGAGCACGGACCTTCTCAGGTATTCGAGAATGTAGAGTAATCCATTCTCATGGGGATTAAAATCTCCCACAGTGAGGGAAGTTCTTTGAGATGATAGAACTGTTGTATATCTTCACCACTGTGGTGGTGACTCAAATTTACACACGTGATAACGTTTCCTGGAGCTTTGCACACAGACACACACCCACACGCAAGTACATATAAAAATAGGTGAGGGCTGGGGTGGTGGCTCAGGTGTAGAGCACTTGCCTAGCATGTGTGAGGCACTGGGTTCGGTTCTCAGCACCGCATATGAATAAATGAATAAAATAAAGGTCCATCAACAATTCAAAAATATATTTTCAAAAACAATAGGTGAAATTTAAATAAAGTTGGCACATGTGAGTTCATAAAAGTTGCAGTCCTTTTTCTGGTTTTGATAATGTCATGTGGTCACGTACAATAGTATCATTTTATAAGATACTAACACTGGGGAAAGATGGATAAAGACTAAAAGGAATCCTCTCTACCGATCGAGCGCCCCTAATCCCAAACTTTGAAATCTGAAGCTTGAGACGGTTGGAAACTTGACGTGACTGTCCAAAAGGTTTTAGATCCTGGAGCATTTTGGGATTTTTGAATTTTCAGATTAAGGATACTTTAAGTGGTGAAGTCCGTGCGAATATTCCAAGATGGGAACACTTCTGCTCCCAAGCATTTGGGATAAGGGACACTCAACCTGTACTATCTTTTGCATCTTCTTGTGAGTCTTATTATAAAAAATAAGCAAGCAAACAAAAGCCTGTCTGCAACTTCTTCAGTGCTCCACCGTGGCAGGGTAGACCCTCCCTTTGGTTGAATATGGGACATTATTTCTAACAACTTGGTGGATAGAATATAGTGACGGTGGTATTGTGCCAGGTTTGGGGTTCAACGTCATAAGACCTTGGAAACCTCATTTCCTGGATCTGGCTCCTGTGTCTGGGAGCCCTGAGCCATGAAGCCTGAGATCCAGCCACCTGAGATGGCCGTCCGCAGCCTCGGTCAACACCCCCAGCTGAACCTCGCTTCCCATCCATGCCTGCTTGGTCACCAGTCACACAAAGGTGAAGCCGACCTGGACCTGCCCAGGCCGGCCCCTTTTCCCGCTGATTAAGCCCGGGTGCCCTCCACGGATACTCGTGGTGCCAACCAGCCAGCGGAGCCCTGCTCACCTGCGTATCCCACAAAATCATACACCCAGTAAGATGGCAATTGTCTTCAGCCTCTAAATCTAGGGTGCTCGGCTGCAGAGCGGGGGGCAACACAGCAGACTTTGATATTGGATGCAGAAAGGTGTGGCAGCCGAAAGGTGGCTGGCCGTGTCGAACTAGATGCTGTAACAAAGGAGGCACTAGCCTTCCTTTCTTTGGCCTCCACTGGCCGGCTCCAGCATCACTTCCTCCAGAAAGCCTTTCCCGATGCCACCAGCTGGCTTGGACGCTTCTCTGACGTCCTCTGTCCTCGGCCGGCCAGCACGAGTACTTTCGTGTTGTGTCCTGCTCATTTCTTTCTCTCTCCCACCATCCAACGGACTCCACGAGCCTTTGCCAAATCCACCCCTCCTCCACTCTGAGCCTGGCACGTGACCTTCCCCACGTGGTGACTGAATGACTCTATGAAGAGGAGCGTTCTAGAAAGTTCTGTCCAGCTCCAGCGTCTGCAGTTCTTCAGCTCAGGAGCTTGGGGCCAGGGAAAAAAGGACCCAGCCTCTCTCGGGCACTACTCTTTCCTCTGGGACTCCCTGAGGCCCTAAGTCCACAAATCCACCTGCTGGGCGACAGCTCAGAGGCAGCAGGGGCTGGGAGGGCAGGAGGGCGAGAGGGGGAGTCCGCCAACCCCCCGCGGAGCCGGCGACACCCTGTTGGCTTCCTTTGCTACTCGGCTGCTTCAGCCAGAGGAGAGCCACAGACTCCCGCGTTACCTGGGAGCCCTCCGGGGCCTCTGAGTGTTCGTCCTCCAGCTTCCTCTGTCCCTGATTAGGTCCTGCCAAGAGGTGATGTGGTTCCTCCTGGATTGCCCTTGAAAATTCCAATCAACAAATATTTACCGAGCCTTGCCCTCCAGCGAGGCTCCGGGCTTGCCGCCTCCAGGAGCTTCCTATCTCCATGGAGTTTCCATGGGCAGAAGCTAGGAGATGGAAGAAAGGAAACAGCCACGGGCTAGTCCTGACGGGCGGCAGTGGTGAGCCGGGGCCAGCACTCGCGGCCTGCAGGAACCAGTACATAAACGGTCAGGAGTTCTGTGAGTTAGTTGCAAGGCCATCAGCAGCCTGGGATTAGCCACCACAAGAACACATCCATCAAGAAAATCAGCAAGGACTAGAACGAGGCTCCCCGTGCCGGCCAGTGTAGCAGCACAGAGCTGGGGGATTCGCTTTCCCTCGCTGAATTTATCTCCCTCTCTGAAGAATGGGGATGTAGATCTTTACATCACCCGTGTCGACATGTCCGGTGCTTGGCGCTGGCCAGGAGTAGTAGCGTCTCTCTCCTTCCTGAATTAATATAGAAACAGAACAGCGACTCCACTCTCCCTTTGGATTTATGGGTTGATGATAAATCAACATCACTGGGTAGGAAAGGGTATGCTTTTTGAGCCATGCGACTTTGGAATGTTCTGGAAGGTTTTCCACGATCTTTTCCTGCCATGGTATTGATAAGGGGCAGGAAGGTTAAGGTCGGGCACAAGGGGGTCAACGTGTGAGGGTCTGGGGAGTTTTCTAAGTTGCTCAGTTTGGGGAAAGTGTAAAAACACCCGAAGACAGTAAGAATACTTTTGCTTAACATTCGTTTTTTCAAAGATAGGTTAACGTAAGGGTTGACGAGCAGTCAGTCAGTCAGCTGGCCCCTGAGCTAGATGGGGGTGGGGGTATGCCTCTCTGAACAGATGGGTTTCCCGTCCTCACCGAACTCAACAGGTCATCGGCGAAGACAACCAAGTTAAAAGACAAGCAAGTTAAAAGATTCCAGGCTGTGTTGGGATGGACCCAGCTACTAAGTGTTTAACTATAACGCTCTCATAAAAAAAAAAAAAAAAAAAAAAAAATAGCTGGGCGCGGTGGCGCACGCCTGTAATCCCAGCACTTGGGAGGCTGAGGCAGGAGGATCACGAGTTCAAAGCCAGCCTCAGCAATGGCGAGGCACTTAGCAACTCAGTGAGACCCTGTCTCTAATAAAATCCAAAAAAGGGCTGGGGATGTGGCCCAGTGGTTGAGTGCCCCTGAGTTCAATCCCCGGTACCAAAAAAAAAAAAAAAAAAAAAAAAAATAGACTTAAAGACAGCCCAGGACAGGGACACGGCCACACCAATGTTTATAGCAGCACAATTCACAGTCGCTCGATTGTGGAACCAACCTAGATGCCCTTCAGTAGCTGAATGGATAAAGAAACTGTGGGATGTGGACACGATGGAATATTATTCAGCATTAAAAGAGAATAAAATCATGGCATTTGCAGGTGAATGGATGGAACTGGAGAATATGGTGCTAAGTGAAATTAGCCAATCCCCCAAAAACAAAATGCCGAATGATTTCTCTGATTTAAGGATGCTGATTCATGATATGCTGTGGGGGGTGGGGGGTGGGAGGATTAGATGAGCTCTAGATAGGGCAAAGGGGAAAAGGGGAGGGGAGGGGCATATGGGTAGGAAAGATGGTGGAATGCTGTGGTCATCATAACCCCGAGTACATGTATGAAGACGTGAATGAGGTGACTCTACTTTGTATACAACCAGAGATATGAAAAATTGTGCTCTATATGTGTACTAGGAATTGTAACGCATTCTGCTGTCACATAGAACAAGTTAAATTTTAAAAAAATAATAGTAAACAAAAAAGTGCATAGGTGTAATTTAAGGGAAATGCTGGCCACTGTGTGGGAACTTAAGAAGTAAGGAATCATTTTATTTCAGATTTTCATAGATGTCTGAACTGCAGGCCTATTCCAGTTTTGTTTTTCTCTGAATATTTTTTATTTGTTCTTTTTAGATATACATGTCAGTAGAGTGCCTTTTGACATATTCTATACACAGGGAGCATTCTGATTAGGAGCCTGTTCTTGTGGTTGTAGGTTATGTGGAGTTTCACCGGTGGTGTGTTCATATATGAACGTAGGAAAGTTCTGTCCATTCATTCTACTGTCTTTCCTATTCCCATCCCCTCTACCTTCCCTTCATTCTCCTTTGTCTAAAAAACTTGGAATGGAACCACCACTTGACCCAGTTATCCCACTCCTTGGCATATACCCATAGGATTTGAAATCTGCATACTGCAGAGACGCAGCCCCATCAATGTTTAAAGCAGCTCTATTCACAATAGCCAGGCTCTGGAACCAACCTAAGTGCCCTTCAACAGATAAATGGATGAAGAAAATGTGGTCTGAATACACAGTGGAATATTACTCAACCATAAAGAAGAATGAAATGATGGCATTTGCTGGTAAATGGCTGGAACTGGAGACCATCATGCTAAGTGAAATAAGCCAATCCCCAAAATACAAAGGCCAAACGTTCTTTCTGATATGTGGAAGCTAACCCATAATAAAGGATGGGGAAGGAAGACCAGGAGTTCACAGGCCTATTCCTAGAAGGGGTGCATGGCCAGCTGGGCCACCACATTAGCCAAGGTCTGAGGGACAGGGTGGCACCGGCACACCGGGCCGACTGCTGTGACCCTGGCCTCCTAGGTCTCTGGCCTGTGCAGTCCGCTCTCCTTTAAGGTGGCAGGACCCGTGACTCGCTGTCATGGAATAAGGTCAACGTGGTGTGATGCCACCTCCGTGGTCATGATACACGTGGCCGTAGCTTCTGTCCTGCAAGCAGACTCCCTCCGTGACTTGCTCACCTGGCAGGGGGCAGGGGCAGCCTCTAGCCAAAGCCAGCAAGGAACCGAGGCCCTCAGGCCAACAGCCCCCAGTCCAGGGGTCTTGGCAGGGGATCCTTCCCTACTTGGGCTTTCGGATGAGACCGCAGCCCGGGGGCACGGCTGCCTCCTGAGAAACCCAAAGCAGGACACATGACAATTAAGTCCGGCCCAATCTCCTGCCCCGCAGAAACTGCGAGATAATAAAATACACCTTTTATTTCTATTCTATTCTATTCTATTTATTTTTTTATTTACTTTTGCTTTTGAGGTGTGTTGGTGACAATCTGTGACGCAGAGGTAAACAGGGAGAAGAAGGTGTTCCAGGCACAGAGAAGCCGCCGTGTGTGGGAGGTGAAGGCGAGAGAGTCTGAGACACTGGAGGAAGGACACGAAGGCCCTGTGGGTGGAGGGACCACGAGGGAAAGGTACCGAGAAGTAAGGACAGACGGGAAGCCCAGGGACCGCTCCGGGCGGCTGTGGGTCGTGCAGCGGATTCTGACTCTTATCTGGGGGACTCGAGGAAATGAGTGAGAACTGTGAAGCAGAGAGCTGGGTGGCATTCGTGTCCAATGTGCAGTCTGTCTGCCACGCCGTGATCGACGAGAGCGGGGCACAGATAAAGCAGGGGTCTCCCTGGGCGGCGTAGTGAGACCACATGGTGGCGCGGGCCGGGAGGCAATGGCGGATTGGCAGAGATGTGGACATTTTCAATAATATATATATATATTTTTCCTTTGGAGGCCAGTCGGGTAGGATTTGGGGGCACCATGGATGCAGGAGGCTGAGGAAGAAATGGGACCATCTTCCTTCATTTTGAAACAAAAGAATAGGTTTGTGGTTTGAGTAGTTTTGAAGGAATTAGGACATTGTGGATTCGTTGAGGGAAGTTAATGGCTGGAGTGAATATTGGTTCTGGAATCCCAGTTTCTTTCTTTTTTTCTTTTTCTTTTTTTTTTTTTTTTTTTGGTACCGGGGATTGAACTCAGGGGCACTCGACCACCAGGCCACATCCTCAGCCCTTTTTGGTATTTGATTAGAGACAGGGTCTCACTGAGTTGCTCAGTGCCTCGCCATGGCTGAGGCTGGCTTTGAACTCGCGATCCTCCTGCTTCAGCCTCCCGAGTGCTGGGATGACAGGTGTGTGCCACCGCGCCCTGTGGATCCCAGTTTCTTTTCGGGTTGTTGTCACTTTCCTGTAGCAGCGGAGTGCAGGATTTGCCTAGCGACCGGGCATAATTAACGCACTGTGTAAAGATTTCATCAGCATGTGGAGAAGACCTGATGGAAATGAATCTCCGAGTCATTTTGCTGGGCTCATTATGTCATCCACAAAGGCTCAAGAGTGAACCTTGACCAGAGAGGGAGGTTGTTTCTCTCCCTGGGGAGTCAAGCTGGGGCCAAAATGATAGGATTTATTTGGAACACAGGAGGTCTGCCACGGTCACATCGTGGATGTCACAGGGACGTGTTGGCAAGAAGTGAGTGGCCACCGGAGCAATGGCGTGTGCCTGGCCCCGCCAGCAAGGGGCAAAGCTACTATTGAGAGAGGAGACGTTCATTCATCTTTTCATCCTTTTGTCTAAATCGTTTGTCTAAATCACCTCAGCAACTTTGATTTTCTCCCGTGTGAAGGTTGCCACACTGAACTCAAAAATCCAGCCTTCTGGGTTCAGATCTTGCTTAGACAATCTGAGCTTTTCCAGCTACACCATGAGCTTCCTGAAGGCAGGACTGTGTTCATTTTATCCACCGTCATGGCCCCCAGTCCCTTGGGGGAAATGCCTGACTAAGCATCATTCTGTGTGTATGGTGCACAACGTCTAGAAGTCTCTTAGGAGGTGGCAGAACTTCCATCTTTCTCTTTTTTCCCTGCTCCTTCTTTCTTCCCTGGCCTGTTTCTCCTCCTTTCTCTTTCTTCCTCCTTTGCCTGCCTCTTGGGTTTGGAAGGAAGAGAGGACACGTATCATCTCTCCCTACTGGGAAATTGATTTGCTACAGGCAGCACCAGTGTGTTATGATCAAATCCATTTCTTTTCATGTTAGGAGACCAGAAATGTTGGTGCATTGGGGGCCCAAATACAGTTTCATCTTTGAAAAGACATATTTAGAGATAGTTGGTGGGTATTGCCTCCCTTCCTTGGCTTAGACTCTATTGTCCTCAGCTCTCAGATAATGAATAGTTACCCTGAAAACAGAGATTGAGCAGGATAGACTTCAATTCATTATTTCTCAAAGTAAAATGTACATGCTTCATCCATCCATCCACCCATCTTTCCTTCCATCCATCCAACCATCCATCCATTCATTCACCCATCCATCCATCCACCCACCCACTCGCCCATCCATCCATCCTACCTTCCATCCTACCTTCCATCCATCCATCCATCCATCCATCCATGCACTTCCATCCATCCATCCATCCATCCATCCATCCATGCACTTATCCATCCATCCATGCCATCCATCCATCCATCCATCCATGCACTTATCCATCCATCCATGCACTTATCCATCCATCCATGCATCCATCCATCCATCCATCCATCCATCCATCCATCCATCCATCCATCCTTCCATCCATCCATCCACTTATCTGTCCATCCATCCACTTATCCATCCATCCATCCACCCACCCATCCATCCATCCATCCACCTATCCACCCATCTACCCAACCATCCACCCACCCATCCATTTCCCCATCCATCCACCCACCCATCTACTGCTCACTCATTTATTCATGTTTTTACTCACTCACTCATTCACTCACTCACTCACTCGTTCAATAGTTCATTCATTCTTCCATTCAACAGAGTTCATGGATCAGTTGTGTGCTCTACCCTGTGCTAGGCACAGGGGATACCAGGGTGACCAGAAAGGATGTAGGCTCTGCCTTGAAGAGCTTGTCATCTAGCACTGGAAATTCATAGGCTTCCAAACAATAGGAAATTCTGAGGGGAAAGGGTGGCATACCTGTCAGAGTATTCGATCTTAATAGGAAGCAACTAACATGTTATTTTATGGCTGTAAAGCAGAATTCAAGGTCACAAGACCTTCTAAGGTAAAGGGAAGGACTTCAAAAGAATGTTCTACGTGAATAACCTTGGCAGTCTTCTCTGCATTGGAAAATTTGAAACGCACTGAGCAGAACAGGGGCAGTATTAAGAATCCTCACTGAACATCAATCAATACAACAATTGTGTCCCTACTGCATGCAAAATACTGTGCTGGCCCCTGTGATGTAGGAGGCATACTTGAATGCCTACTCAACCCCTATTTCATCCTTCGAACTGATTCTTCTCTTGCTCTTCTTCAAAGAACTGCTTTATTGAAATATGATCAATACATACAAGGATGTACAACTTAATGTATACAATCTAATGAGTTTAGATAGAAGTAGATATCTATGAAAATATCGACACAAACTATGCTATAAAGTTATCTGTCCAGATATTTCCTCTCACCTTTAATTTATTTTTGTCAAATGTTTTTCTTTTCTTTAGGAAGGAAAGTGTGTGTGTGTGTGTGTGTGTGTGTGTGTGTGTGTGTGTGTGTAAGAGCACTTAATGAAAGATCTAGAGTACTGTTGGCTATAACCACTATAATCATATTCCATATCTCATTTTGTTATCCGTTTTTCCACCAATGGACATTGAGTTGACTTCCGTGATGTGACGTGGCTATTGCAATGCTGCAGCTAGGTGGAAATGCAAACATCTGTTCAAGATTCTCATTTCAGTTCTTTTAGATTTGTATCCAGATGTGGAATTGCTAAATTCTACAGTAGTTCTAGTTTTAATTTTTTTTTAATCTCTGTTTTCCATAGTGGCTGCACCAATTTACATTCCCACAATAGTGTACAAAGGTTCCTTTTTCTCCACATGCTTATCAACACTTTTCTTTTAAATTTTTATGATAGCCACCCTATCAGGTCAGAGGTGACATATCACTGTGGTTTTTTTTTTTTTTTTTTGCACTTCACTGATAATTAGTCTTGGTGATCACCTTTTCCCATATTTATTAGCTATTCATAAGTCTTTAGAAAAATATATGTTTGATTCTTTGCTCATTTTTAAACCAGGGTATTAGTGTTTTTATTTTTATTTCTTGCTGTTGAGTTGGAAGAGTTCTTTATATATCATGGATATTAATCCTTTGTCGAACATTCAATTTGCAAATATTTCCTCTCATCTTGCAGGTAGCCTTTTCATTTTATCAATTGCTTCCTTACTCTACAAAAACTTTTTGGTGTGATATATTTCCCTTTCTTTTTGTATTTCTGTTGCCTGTGTTTAATGCCTCATCCAAGATGTCATTGCCAAGACCCATTCAATAATTTGTTCCATTGTGATTTTTTTCCATAGTTTCAAGCCTCGTCATGAGGTCTTGAATTCTTTCGAGCTGATTTTTGTAGATGGTGTAAGACAGGATGTCCACATTCTTTTGCATGTGGCCATCCAGTTTTCCCTACATTACTTGTTGAAGAGACTGTTCCTTTCCATGTTCAGTATCTTTGACACCCTTTCTGAAGATCAGTTGATTGTATATGGGTAGGTATATTTCTGGGCTTTTGATTCTGTTGTAGTGGTCTGTATGTGTATATAGGCTTTAAAGGGTTTTCTATGTAAATGATCACCTAATCTGTAAACAATGACTTTTTTCTTCTTTCTTTCCATTTTGGATAATATTAATTTCTTTTTCTTACCTGAATCCCCTGGCTAGGAATTCCAATATTGTATATTGTGTTGAGTAGAAATGGTGACTGTGAACATAGTATCCTTGTTACATGTCTTGGAGGAAAACCTTTCAGTTTTCTCACCATTGAACATAATGTTAACTGTGGGGTTTTCACAGTGTGTTAGGGTAAGTTCCTTCTATACTTAATTTGTAGAGAATGTTTATCCATTTCTTTTTTGTTGTTGTTGTTAAATGCTTTTCCTGGATGCTTTGAAGTGATCATGTGAATTTTATCCTTTGTTGTATACATGTGGCATATCACAATGATTTGTCTATGTTAAACCATTCATTTCATTACAGAAATAAATTCTAGGTGGTCACGATGGATGATTTTTTTCCAATGTGTTGTTGAAGTTCTTTTGCTAATATTTTGTTCAGGATTTTTGCATCTATGTTCATAAAGGCTATAAGACCTGCAATTTTCATTTCTTCGTGGTGTCTTTGTCTGGCCTTGGTATCAGCATTACCCAGGCCTAAAACAAGTTTGGAAGTGTGGAAGTGTTCCCTTTTCTTTTATTTAATTGGAATATTTTAAGAAGAATCAGTATTGATTCTTATTATACATATATGTGTGTGTGTGTGTGTGTGATCAATTGATTGATTGATTGATTTAGTTAATTTGCAGTATAGGGGATTGAACCCAGGACCTCTAACTTGCTAGACAAGCCCTTTACCACTTAGCTACATCCCCAGCTTAATTCTTCTTTAAATGTTTAATGGAATTTATCTGGGAAGTCATCTGGACCTGGACTTTTCTGTATTGAAGGTTTATGATTATTGATTTATTCTCCTTATTTATTATTGCTCTGTGGAGTCTTTCAATTTCTTCTTGATTAAGTCTTAAAAGGTTGTATGCTTCTAGGAATTCATTTCTCTTGGTGTCCAGTTTGTTTAACTTTTCATAACAATTCCTTATGGTCTTTTATACTTCTTTGGTATTAGTTCATTAGTTTTAATGTTCTCTCTCTCTCTCTCTCTCTCTCTCTCTCTCTCTCTCTCTCTGTGTGTGTGTGTGTGTGTGTGTGTCTGTCTGTCTGTCTGTCTGTCTCTCTCTCTCTTTAATTCATTCAAATCTATTTTCTTTTTTCCTAGTTTGGTTAAGGGTCTGCTAGTTCTGTTTAGCTTCCCAAAAATAAAACCCTATTTTTTCTGTTCTTAATTTCACTTATTTTGCTCTAATATTCATTATCTTTTATTTTAAGATAACTTTGGGCTTAGTTTGCTGGGAGTTTTTTGGTTTGTTTTATTTTGTTTTGTTTTGTTTTGAAGCACTGGGCATCAAATCCTGGGTCTCATGTATGATAGGCAAGCACTTTACCACTGAGCTACATTTATAGCCCTTTTTATTTTTAAACTTGAAGCAGGGTCTTATTTCACTCTCTGGGCTGGACTCAATCTTGTAATCTTCCTGCCTCAGTCTCCCAAGTAGCTGGGATTACAGTTCTGTGGCTAACACCCGATACTGTCTCTTTCCTTAGCATTAAAATTTAGCTTGCTTAATCAATTTCTTCCTTTTTAATGTGGATGTTTATCACTATAAGCTCCCCTGTCTATACTGTTTCTGATGCATCCCCTAAGTTGATAAATCATTTTTTTAAAATTTTCATTTTTTATGTGCTTCCTAATTTCCCTTTCAGTATTTTCTTTGACCCAATGATTATTCAAAAGCTTGTAGCTTAATTTCCACGTGTTTGTGAATGTTTTCACTTCCCCTTAGTTACAAATGTCTAGTTTCATTTTCTTATGGTTGAAAAAGATATTTGGAGTGGGTCCAGTCTTCTACAGTGTGTGAAGACTTGTTTTGTGATCTAGTATGTGATTTACCCCAGAGAACATTCCATGTGTATTTGAGAAGAATGTGTATCCTGCTGCTGCTGTTAAGCGAAATGTCCTGAACTTGTCTATGAAGTCCATTTTGCCTGTGGTGTTCAATTCTGCTGTTTTCTTATTGATTTTCTGTTTGAGTGATCTATCCGTTATTGAAAAGGCGGTATTAAAATCTCCTCCTCCTCTTCTTCCTCCTATTGTACTGCTGCCTAAGTGTCCTGTCAAGTGTATTAACATTTCTTGTCATTGTTTTAGACATTAGCTTGGGTACGTATGCAACACAGAACTGTTACCTTCCTGTTGAATTTACTAGCTGAACATTATGCAATAACCTTTCTTGTCCCTTGTGACAGTTTTTTAACTTCAAGTTATTTTGTTTGATAAAAGTGTACTCCTGTACTCTTTGGGTAACCTTTTGTAAGGGCTATCTGTCCCTATCCTTTCACTTTTAGTCTCTGTATGTCTTCAGAGGTAAAGAATGTCTCTTGTAAATAGGATATAGTTGGATCTCTCTTTTTTGTAAATTCACTCAACTACTCCATATTATTTGATTGATGAGTTTAATCCAATTGCACTTAAAGTTATGATTGCTAGGTAGAGACTTACTTTTGCTGTTTTCTTAACTGTTTTCTGTTTTGAAATTCTTCTGTTTCTCTATCCCTCTTTTGACACTTTCTACTGTGACTTTCTTTTTACAGTGATACAGTTCAATTTTCTCTTTTATTTATACATAGTGGTTACCACAAGGCTTACATAAAACTTATTGTAGTTGTAATAGTCTACTTTAAGCTGACAACTACTCAACTCCAATTGCATATAAAAACTCTATACTGTCTGCCTCCTGCCCTTTTCTTTTATATAATTAATGTTAAATTTTACTTCATTTTATGTTCTATGTCCATGAAAAAATTTTTTGTAGCTATAGTTATTCTTTTATTATTATTATTATTCTAATTTGTTATACATGCTTGCAGAGTGCCATTCATTTTATATTACATATAAAGAGCACAATTTTTCAAGTCACTGGTTTTACATAAAGTATTTTCACACCATTTGTGTTTTCATACACAAATGGTATTGATGTCTAACTCATTCTGCCCCCTTCCCTCTCCTCCCTCTGCCTTGTTCTATTTAACGTTCCTTCATTCCTCCCATCCCCCCTCCCTTGCCTTTATAAGTCAGTATCATCAAAGCAAAGGAATCATTTGACCTTTGGTTTTTTGGGATTGGCTAACTTCACTTAGCATTATGTTCTCCAACTCATCCATTTACCTGCAAATGCTATGATTTTATTCTCTTTTAGTGCTGAGTAGTGTTCCATTGTGTATATATACCAAAGTTTCCCTATCCATTCATCTGCTAATGGGCGTCAGGGTTATTTATACAATCTAGCTATTGTGAATTGAGCTGCTATAAACATTGATGTGGCTGTGTCCCTGTAGTAAGCTGTTTTTAAGTCTTTTGGGTATAGACCAAGGAGTGGGATAGCTGGGTCAAATGGTGGTTCCATTCCAAGTTTTCCTAGGAATCTCCATACTGCTTTCCAGATTGGATGCTTGTACTACAAAGCAATAGTAACTAAAACAGCATGGTATTGACACCAAAATAGACCAGTAGACCAATGGTACAGAATAGAAGACACAGAGATGAACCCACACGTCTACAGTTATCTTATATTAGACAAAGGTGCCAAAAACATACAGTGGAGAAAAGATAGCCTCTTCAACAAATGGTGTTGGGAAAACTGGAAATCCTAATATAATAAAATGAAAATTAAACCTCTATCTCTCTCCATGCACAAAACTCAACTCAAAGTGGATCAAGGACCTAGGAATTAAACCAGAGACCTTGCATCTAATAGAAGAAAAAGTAGGCCCAAATATCTATCTCGTTGAATTAGACCCCAACTTCCTCAATAAGACCTCTATAGCACAAGAATTAAAACCAATGGGGCTGGGGTTGTAGCTCAGTGGTAGAGCGCTCGCCTAGCACGTGTGAGGCCCGGGTTCGATCCTCAGCACCATGTAAAGATAAACGCATTGTGTACAACTAAAGCAAATAAATAAAATAAATAAATATTAAAAAAAGAATTAAAACCAAGACTTAATAAATAGGATGGATTCAAACTAAAAAACTTCTTCACAAAAGAAACAATCAGTGAGGTAAATAGAATGGAAGCAAATCTTTACCACAAGCACATCAGACAGAACACTAACCTCAAGGATATATAAAGCTCTCAAAAACATTTACACCAAAGAAACAAACAATAAATGGGCCAAGGAACTGAACAGACACTTCTCAGAAGGTGATATACAATCAATCAACAAATATATGAAAAAACGTTCAACATCTCTAGCAATTAGAGAAATGCAAATGATAACTACTCTAAGATTTCATCTCACTCTAGTCGGAACAGCAGCTATCAAAAACACAAACAACAATAAATGGTAGCAAGGATGTGGGGAAAAGGGCTCACTCATACATTGCTGGTGGGACTGCAAATTAGTTATTTATTCTTAAAACTCTTGTCTTTTAACTTTTTATACCAGGATTAAAAGTGGTATAGAAAGCCTCATGACTGTGCCATATTATTCTGCATTTTCTATGAATTTGCTTTACCAGTGAGACTTATACTTGCATACACTCTTTATGCTCCTGTTTAGCATCCTTTTACTTCAACTTGAAGAATTCCCTTTAGTACTCCTCAGTTGGTGAACTCCCTCAGTTTTTGTTTGGGAAATTATTTCATCTCTTCTTCTTTTTTGCTGGGTGCCGTACTCTTGACTGGCATTATGATGATGATGATGATGATGCTTTGATGATGTCATCCCAGTCTCTCCTGGACTGGAAGGGTTCTGCTAAGAGACCTGTTAAATGTCTTGTAAGGATTCCCCTGTCTATGGCCAGCTTCCTTTCTCTTGCTGTTTTAAATTTTTTTTGTCTTTATCCATTCATCTATTGAAGGGCATCTAGGTTGCTTCCACAGTTTAGCAATTGTGAATTGTGCTGCTATAAACATTGAAGTGGCTACGTCACTATAGTATGCTGATTTTAAGTCTTTAGGGTTAGACTGAGGAGTGGGATAGCTGGGTCAAATGGTGGTATATATGCACCATTTGGAATATTATTCAGCATTAAAAGAGAATAAAATCATGGCACTTGTAAGTAAGTGGACGGAGTTGGAGAATATCATGCTAAGTGCAATAAGCCAATCTCCAACAAACAGGGGCCAAAGGTTTTCTCTGATAAGTGAATGCTAATCCATATTGGGGGGGAGGGCATGGGGTGAGTGGAGGAACTTTAGATGGGGCAAAGTAGAAGGGAGGAGGAGGCAAAAGGGATAGGAAAGACAGTGGAATGAGACAGACATCATTACCCTAGGTACATGTAGGATTGCATGAGTGGTGTGACTCTACTTCATGTGCAAGCAGAGAAGTGAAAATTTCTGCCCCATTTGCGTGCAATGAATTGAAGAGCTTTTTTACTGTCATGTATAACTGATTAGAACTAATAAATACAAAATTTTTTTAAAATACAAAACAATAAAAATACACCCCTTCTCCCAAATAAAGGCTGTGAAAAAAAGGAAAAAAAAATTTTGTCTTGACTTGTGACAATTTAATTACAATGTGTCTTAGGCAGATTTATTTATTTATTTATTTTATTTATTTTTTTTTTGGTACTGGGGATTGAACTCAGGGCCACTCGACCACTGGGCCACCTCCCCAGCCCTTTTTTGTATTTTATTTAGAGACAGGGTCTCACCGAGTTGCTAAGTGCCTCGCCATGGCTGAGGCTGGCTTTGAACTCTGATCCTCCTGCCTCAGCCTCCCAAGGGCTGGCATGACAGGCGTGCGCCACTGCGCCCAGCTTTATGCAGATCTTTTTAGACTCAATCAATTTGGACTCCTTTGTGCTTCATGAATCTGCATGTCCATTTCCCTCCTCAGGTTTAGGAAGTTTTCTGCGGTTATTCTTGCTCCTTTCTCTTTCTCTTCTCTGTTTGAGATTCAAATAAGGCATAGTCTTGGTTTGCTAGATGGTATGCCCTGATTTTCATGATAAGCTTTCTTTGCTTAAGCTAGCTTGTCTGAATGTCTGCTTCCTAAAATCTAATAAAAAGTTGCTCGATTGAAAAAATGATAAGGAATTCTAACATGATTCCTGCTTTCAGTGAGTCTCCTATGTGAGATGGGTGGTGCATGAGCAAGAGTGACTTCTTCATGAAGATTCAGAGAAGGAAAAAGATTGCTGGTTTTTGGTTCATTTTTGTTTTTTGGTGAACTGATGGTAAGCAGAGAAAAACCAAGGCAGTAAATTTTGGGGATCTGAGAGAACCTCATTAATGAATATATGCAAAGTCATTTCATAATCATTGATTTGTATTTAGAACATTCATTATTGATAGATAGAATTGAAGTTAACATCATTTTAAAGGAGACCCTGTAGCCACAGGTATCAAGAACCCTCAAGCCGGTCGCCGTGGCGCATGACTGTGATCCCAGCACTTGGGAGGCTGAGGCAGGAGGATCAAAGCCAGCCTCAGCAATGGGCGAGGCACTTAGCAACTCAGTGAGACCCTGTCTCTAATAAAATACAAAAAAGGGCTGGGGATGGGGCCCAGTGGTCGAGGGCCCCTGAGTTCAATCCCCGGTACCACAAAAAAAAAAAGAAGCTGCCAGTTTGATTTTAATTTAGGATACAATAGCAGCTAATTAATAGCAGTTCCCTGTGTCTCTGCTCTTCCCTGGAATGACCTCTAGTTATGTTTTGACAAGCCTGTTTTCTTTTTTCCCTTTGGATTCCATTGCTTTGACTCTTCTTGTGCATTACCCTTGAAAACTAGACATACACCTATTTTAAAGGGTGTGTGTATATGTGGGTGTGTGGTGGGTGTGAAAGAGATGAAATACAACATAGCTGTGCAGAGAGAGAGAGGAGAGAGAGAGAGGGAGGGAGATCATTGTCACATTCAGGGCTGCTTGCTTGCTTTAGTGGTTGCTATGGAAACCACAGGCTAGATCACTGACCTCAAATAGTTAGGGCAGCATCAGGGAGGGAAAATAGGGTAGGAGGACCCAAAGTGGCTCTTGGCCCAGCTCTGCATTGGAAGGAACATATCAGGGCCTAGGGACAAGGAGGAAGGTGGAGGGAAGAGGGGAGGAAAGGGCAGGTGACTCAGACGGGCCCGGAGGCTGAGTCACTGGAGGCCCGCGAGCTCACCAGCTGGCCTTGCGCCTCTCTGCTTCCCAGCATCCTCTGCTTCCTTCTTCCCTGAATTCTGAAGCTTCAGTGCTGCTGCTTGGGAGGCTGAAGCCCCCTTGGGGGCGCCGGGGGAGCTCTGGGAGGGTGCTTGCTGCAGGCCTTCACTGTCCACGGACCCCTCAGGAGGATGCCCACAGGGCAGCGAGGGCGCAAGAGGCCTTTCCTTCCTGCTTCTGTCTCGGTCTGCCTTGCCCACTGTGGGGGCCGCTCGCCACACTCGGCTCGCGAAGATCAAAGAAAACACAGTCCCTTGTCTGCGTTTTCTGCTCGGTATTTTTGCAAAAACTAAAGCTGCTCTCCAACGTCGAGTCTGTGAATTGAACAGAGAGGCGGTTCTTTGGTCGCACTGGCCATGTTTGCAGAGCTCCAAGGGCACGTGTGGCCTGTGGCTGTTGTATAGGACAGCGATGGAGGGAATGTTTCCATCGCCGTAGAAAGTCCTGTGGGACCATGTTGGCCTAGGTCAAGTGTAGCTTTCTGCACAAATCCCTGGACATTCCAAAGAGTAAAGAGACATCCTACCTGGTGGCCTTTCATTGGTTATCCATTCATTCGTTCATTGAAGAAATAGTCCGTCCTTGCCACGCATTGTTCTGGGAGCTTCGTTCTCAGTGGGGAAAGACACCCCTGTCTTGGGAAGCCTGGGTCCTGTTACAGCAGGTGTTACAGAACTATAAATAGAACAGGGCTATGGGAAAGCAGTAAAACAGTATCAGGGAGATGCAGAAGGTGGGGAGCTAAACAATTGCAAAGGTCCTGTTTCATAAAAGGGAGTCAGAGAAGTCTCACCAAGAAGGGGCCAGTAGAAGCCGGGCGCGGTGGCGCACGCCTGTAATCCCAGCACTTTGGGAGGCTGAGGCAGGAGGATCGAGAGTTCAAAGCCAGCCTCAGCAATGGTGAGGCACTTAGCAACTCAGTGAGACCCTGTCTCTAATAAAATACAAAAAAGGGCTGGGGATGTGGCCCAGTGGACGAGTGCCCCTGAGTTCAATCCCCGGTACCACAAAAAAAAAAAAAAAAAAAAAAAAAAGAAGAAGGGGCCAGTAGAGACGTGGAAGAGGCAGGGGCTTTCCTGGGATAAGGAACTCCAGGCCATGGGGGCCGCCGTGCAAAGGCCCTGAGGACAGATGTCTGCACAGTTTTGAGCAGAGGAGTGACATGGTCTGATTTAGGATTTAACAGGCTCCTTCCGGCTGCCCCCAAAGAAAACAAACTGGAGTGGGGAGAGTGGAGATGTCCCTGGGTGAGCAGTGAAGAGGCTGTGGCTGTATCCCAGGTGGCAAGTGACTGTGGCTCGCACCAGGCATCAGCAGCGGGAGGGCGGGAGGCTGCTGGTTGGCAGGAGGTAGTCTCAACGTGCCGCGGGTGGATTTGCAGCGGGATTCTCGTCGGGTGTGAGTGAAAGAGACGAGAGGGATGCGATGCAAGGTCTCGAACTTCTGGAAGGATGGAATTTCCACTCACCGCCGTGGAGAGAGGACAGGAGGCCGCCCGAGAAGCAATGATGCGCAGCGTGTGTGGGGGCCACAGGTCAGTTGTGGGAACAGGAAGTTTGCGATGCCTATTAAATGTTAGCGTACCCATCTCGAGAATGGGCACGAGTTCATTCAACAGCTGTGTCAGGCCCCCATACCAATAAGGAGCTTTGTCATCTTGGGTGCAAGAGGTTGCTCAGTTGGTAGAGTGCTGGCCTCCCATGCACAAGGGCCTGGATTCAAACCCCAGCACCACCAAAAAATAAAAAAGAGATGGGCATGCCAATTCATTCCTTGCTCCGTTTTTCTCTAGTTGACTCATTAAAAGAGAAACACTGTTTCTGTATGAACTTGGAGCAGTCAACTCTGACCAAAGCACGGGGCTAACCAACTTGGCTCCTTGATTCTAGATTGATTTCTTTGTTTTTCCAGTCTCCCCAGTGAGAACACCAACAGCGTAAAATGCCAGCCCACTCTAGACCCGGCGAGAAGCCGACTCCCTGGTGGAGTTGCTGGTGTCGCAAACAGAGCTCATGGGCCTGGGAGCCCTCAACCTGATTCCAGAAACTGCCTTCACCACTCACCAGTCCCTGGGCCTGGGGGAGCCCCGCACTTCACCTCTCTGAACTTCAGATTGGCTTGGCTGTCTAATAGAGGTCCTGCCACCCCGCGGACCAGTCTGTCCACAGGATTAGAGAAGGGCACGCACGCATATCCGTCAGAGCAGGGCTTGACCCATCGAAGTGCTTATTTCCTTAGTGCTCGTGAGAATTAACCCTGCTGCTGGGAAACGAAACCGACATGCCATCAGGAAAAGTATTATCAAGGCGCTTTTCCGCTTTTCAAAACAGATTAGAATAAAGAGGCGGGAAACGGGAGAGCAGGGGCTAGGGACGTGGGCTTGTTGGTTCAAAGCTCAACGTCTCCACTTACGCACTGGGTTGAAGGCAGGTGCCTCTGTTCCCCAGGGCCTCGGTTTTCTGATCTGTAAAATGGGCACAGTAATCCATGAGTAACATCTCACAGGTGTGTTCTATATTGAAAGGGGATGATAACAGGTAAAGGTGCTAAACACTGGGATTGCTCAATAAACAGTGGTTACCGTTTCCAGGGGAACACAAGAAGCCAGAAAAAACCTTTCTTTTGTTGTTCAGTGCTGGGAATTGAGCCCAGGGGTGCTCTACTACTGAGCTGTATCTCCAACCCTTGTAATTTATTATTATTTTTATTTCAAGGCAGGGTTTCTCTAAGTTGCCCAGGCTGGCCTTGAGCTTGCAATCCTCCTGCCTTGGCCTCCGCTGGGATTAGAGACTTGTATCACACCTGACTCACAGGGCATTTGTAAGAAGCAGCAATGAATTAGAGGCAATATGTTAATATCAGAAATTAGAAAGAGATAGAAAAAAAAAAAAAAAAAGCAAAACAAAACAAAGCCCTTTGGCAGGGGTATAGAGGAAGGAGGTCCAAGTCTCTACTGTTGCCCTGTCCAGTTTTTTTTTTTTTTTTTTTAACTTTTTCTTTCTTTCTTTTTCTTTTTCTTTTCTTTCTTTCTTTTCTTTTTTTTTTTCCATACCAGGGATTGAACTCAGGGGCACTGGACCACTGGGCCACATCCCCAGCCCTTTTTTGTATTTTATTAGAGACAGGGTCTCACTGAGTTGCTAAGTGCCCTCGCCATCACTGAGGCTGGCTTTGAACTCACTATCCTCCTGCCTCAGCCTCCCAAGTGCTGGGATGACAGGAGTGCGCCATCGCACCTGGCTCCTGTCCAGTTTTGACAAATGTCTTTCATGTCCCCAGAGAGGACCCTGAGGCTCTGCAAGATCGTAAACCCTCAAGGAACTCTTTAAAGTTCTGCTTTGACCGTTGCAGGAAAGTGACAGATATGTTTGGAACAACTTTGAAGTACGCCGGTGAATGTATTTGGGGGTGCACTTTTATCTGGGGGGCATCAGGATGTACCCGGATACCCACCCCCCCAGATCCTGGAAGCCTGGACATTTTTCTAGATGTCAACTCTAGAAGTCCCCTGAGCCGTGCAGGGCTGTGGGTGCTTGTTCTCACGGTGTCACTGGTTTGTAGGTGAAGTTTTCCCAAGCTGATAAGTTGTCCAAAACTTTCACTGACGGTGCGGCCGGTGCTACCTGCAGGCTTGGCGAGAGGCCTGACCTACTTCACGTTTACACAGGCCCTGAGCTTGCCTGCAACCATCCTCGGAGAAGAAGGGCAGAGTGAGTCACTTCCCTTCCCGTGATGTGCTTAGAGCAGCTTGTTTGTGTGGTTGGGGTAACCCCCTTAAAACTCCCTGAAAAGCTAGGCCGGCAGGACGAGTCTTGCTCCGTCTGCCCTTGGTAAACCCGTGGCATCTTGCTGGGTCATCCTGTATACAGCTGGTCCTGCCTAACCTAACGGGGTGAGGCAGAATACAGAGCTTGGTCTCAGGGTCTGGGAAACCGCGCTATGGGCCCCGCCACTTACTAGCTGAGGCAGGGTTGCCTAGACTCTCCGACTCTCTGTGTTCTCTGGTGCTGAATGAGTTATAAATGGATATCATCTATCTCAAAGGCTGCCGTGGCGACAGAACACAAGAATGTGTGTCCAATGTTCAATAAATATCAGTAAGTGAATCCCTACCGACCCTGGGCCAGGTGCCATTCCAAGCATATGACACTCAAGGACTTTCAAAATCTGTTCAGCAGCTCTTGACGCAGAAATTAGTATTGTCCCCATTTTACAGATGAGGGAACTGAGACACAGAGGTGCGATCACTTTGCAAAGGAGATACAGTTCATAAAGGGGGGGGCAGCATTCAAAGGGTGCCTGACTCCAGATCTCACACCCTTATTTACTGTGTCAACTCCCTCCCAATTAGGGACTCCTGTTAGTACCTTATTAATCCAGTCTTTACCGGACATCCTGTAAAGCTGTTTAAGTCCAACTGGGAATCCAGAAATAACTCCAGGCTTGTCTTTTTTTTTTCCCTACTGTGGAAAGTAGTAGCTAATCCCAGGCCATTGAGATCTGGATAATTCTGTACACTTATTTATAGCAATACGTAACTAAATTCTGCCTGTCAGGCCAGGCTGTCCCCTGGCTCTACCCCCTTCTCCCAGCGACTCTCAGGAGCTTATCTGAAGGCACACCATCCAGGGGAAAAAAAATTAGCCAAGAAAAACAAGAATGAAGACATCAGGACAGGTTGCGGACAGGACCTTTGATCTGGCCAGAAATAAATATCGAGGAAGCTGCAGAGAGCTCTTGCCCGATTCCATCCAAGCCAATAGAAATCAGCGTCAGCCCAGGAGCCCCCGTGCAGCCCTCCGGCACTGCTAAGGGTTGGGGGTGTGACCTTCACCTTGCAAAGGGAAGGCTGTTGACTCTCTGAAGTTCCTCTGCAGCCTGAGGGGGATTTGATGGGAGAGGGCGGAGCAGCCATTAAAATGAGGGTAGGGGGTTGCGTATCCAAGCTGGTGGGGCGGTGGGGGCTGGGTTAGCCACAGGACAATGGACTTGACCATTTGGGAAACTTAGCAAGGAAAGCTGCCTTCTCCTCATCACTTCCCAGGTGCCAGGCGCGATACTTAAACATACTCTCTTACTTAACCATCTCAGCAACCCCGGGAAATATGGAGTATCATTATTTTCCTTTTGCGAATGGGAAAACGGAATTCCAGCTGGTTTTAGCAGGTTGCCTGGAACCTCCATGGCTAATGTGCAGCAGAGCAGGGATTGGAATCCGGGCTCCACGACTCTAATAACTGCTCTAAATTTAGCCACTAATCTCTTCTGAAATAATGGCCAGAACCTAGAAATTTGAATTTCTCAGTGGAAATTTCCTAGTTAATCAATGTGATCTGCAACACTGCAGAGACAGAAAAAATAAACTTTGGCATCAACTGAGTGTCTGCTGTGTGCCCAGCATCAGATGAGGGACTTTGGGGGCGGGGGTTGAAAGGGGGCCTTCAGAACAGGACTTGGGGAAGAAGTAGGTGAGCCCAGGAACGGCTTGACGATTAGGTGATGTGGCCCGTGTGTCCGGCATGGGTGACAAGATGTAAGGCAGACTGTCGACCAGATGAGGACACTGAAGGGACAGAATGGGTGGTGAGAAGGTGACAGACACGGTGTTTACCTAATTAGGAGCTATCCTCCTTATTCCCGGCAAAGAGATTTTGTTCGTCTCTTGGCCAGTGTCTCAGAGGTGGACATTTCTACTCAACAAGAACGGGATGGAGGCTGCAATGATTCTGGAAATGTTGCTTCTGTTTTTGATCCGAGGAGAAGAAGGCCCGTCCCCTCCCCGATGCCTCTGCCTCTGTCTCAGGTCTTGGCACCTGGCGCGGCGACCGCCATCTTGGAAGAACCCATTGGCGACAATGGAGAGAAGTGGGTCCTCTGAGCTCGATAGAGCGGGTGGATGCACAGAGCCAGCCCCGTGCCCAGCCGAGGGGTTGCCCCAAGCCTGGAAAACAACTCCCGGTCCATGGACGCCCAAGCATGTCCAAGGCCAAGGTCTCCCAGGTTTAATGGTGGGGGCAGCTGCTTCCCTGTGCCCGACCCTGGAGGCACCTCCCTGGGGCTGGGTCAGTTCCGTCTTCAGACTCCGAGGCCTCTGGGAGGTCCCTTTCACCTTCCCGAGAAAGATGAAAGAAGAAAGCCACGTGGGGCTGAAGAGGAGGGTGAAGGCAGGCTTGGTTCACGGTGCTGGGGACCAGGGAGGAGGGCATCATGCTGTTGCTAGAACAGAAACACACCCAGGTCTGAGAATCTTCCAGATGACCTCAGTTTAGAAGTTGGCTGAGTGGCAGGGTCTGTCTGTCGCTCAGGTTGGAGCAGAAAAAATTAAAAAAAAAAAAAAAAATTAAAAATAAAAAGCACCTCTCCTGCTTTCTTGGGAAAGAAGGGGGCCAAGTTAGGCTTGAAGTTCAAGCCTCCGGGTCTGGCCACAGAGACCTGGGAGGGAGGCCGCTCATGCCATTGGGAACCTGGGTAGGGGGGTCCTGTCTGTTAGGGTTCCTTCCCATCAGCTCTGGTACCGGGGGTGCCCCCATACTAGTGCAGCCGCCCTCCCCCCTGCGCCGCTCGGCAGCCAGGTGTGGTTTGCGCCATGCTCTTATTCACTTGCCATCTGCAAGCATTTGGGGATCGCTGCCCTGACCTCTTCCTCCCTCTTCCTCTTTCCACCCCCTCCACTTCCTCCCGTGACATCTGAGAGGGGCTGGTAGCCTGGCTTGTACAGTCACGATCTTTAAAATGTAGAGTCTCCTCCTCCCTAACCTCCCTCCACACCCCTCGCCCCAGCCTCCCTGCCTCCCTGCCTCCCTGTCTCTGCTCTCCGCCCCGCGAGCCCCGCATCCCAGGCCGGCGTGTGCGCGGTGACCTCCACGCGCTCCCCAGTCAACTGGTGGCGCCTGAATCCACTTAAAGGTGAAGGGATAGAGCAATTTCCTGCAAGATGTGACCTCAACTGTTTGGTCTCCAAGGTCTCCAAAGGGTCACAAGCGAAGGGTGCCCTGCCCCCACCGCACCACGGTCCAGGTCCCCAAGCTGGCTTTGCCAGCGCCGGCGCCATCTGGAATCACCGCATTCTTGGACCCTGGATGGGTTTGTCCCAGCTCTGCAGAATTTGGTCTGCCATTCAGGGGCAGCCCTGGTGCCTGCCTGGGAGCTGACTTGAAGATTAAAAATTAAAAGAATTAGATAGAGTAATAATCAATCTTCATGAGAAAGTCAGTAGGCATCGATCTCAAAGGAGGAGGTCGTGACGCATTGATTTGACAGGGGACCAGGGGCTGGCCTGTGCCCGGTACTGTTAATTGTTAAGTGAGGGGGACTGTCAGCTAGGGCTCAGAGCAACAGCCCCTGGCCCACTCCATCCTCGTCCAAAGCCCTTCGGAGGACAGAGTCTTGGAATGGTTGTGGGGAATGGCGGTCTGTGAGTGTTTGAGTGTTCAGGGGTTTCGCGGTTCGGAACCACAGAGACCCAGGTTCGAATCCTGGCTCTGCTCCCTATTCCCTGTGCCTGTGGCTTGAGCCTCAGTTTCCCAAACCCCTGTTGGGAGGGTTGAGGGGTGAAGTGGTGAGCACAGTGGTGCCCCTACTGTGCGCTGATGGTAACCAGCTCTAGGACTCACCTTTTTCTGGCTGGGGCGTCTAGCATTTGGTACAGTATGGAGGGACAGAAAAGACGGAGAGTGGGGCTCAGCTTCCCTGTTCTCCTGGCCTCCCCCGGCAGCCTCCTGGAGTGGCTCAGTGCAGCCCGTGGGGTGGCCCCTGACAGCTCTGAGCCCTGCTGCCTTGTGATCACCTGGGTTGTCCCTTCCCACAGTGGGTGTGAGCTTCCTGTCGGTGAGAGCCGCGTCGAGCTTGCTCAGCGACGGAATCCCACAGCGGTTATCTAAGGAGGCGTGTAAGCATGGCTTTGGGTGGGGGACTGACTACTGAGGCTCAGTGCGCCCAGCTGCCCAATGGGTTTCAAAGCAGTGCTTTCCTCCAGGAACATGGTAGGACTCGAGCGATGCTTGGCAAATGTTTGCCGTGTTGTGTTCATGATGATTCCACTGTTCTGGTGAGCCATGCTTTCTGTCTCAGAGATCCCGTGTCCAACCACCAGGCTGGCGGTTGATTTTTCCCTTTCTGGAATCTCTGGAAAGTGTCGCTATTCCAAGGGATGGAGGGAGGTGCGGGCTGAGTGTCACTAAGCAAAGACTGAATGACCTCTCTTTTCCGCCCTCCCCAATTCCAAGCATCTGTCTCCTCTTGGAAACCCAGAGTGAATTTCCATCATTCTGTCCAATGCCTTCATGTAAGTCTCAGTCTTTACCCAGAATCCACGCTGGCTTGGACAATACATCTGACCTCATAAAAACCACTTAAAGCCAAATGTGTACACCCAGCAATTCCTCCTCTCCATTTCTCTCTAAGAGAAATACTTGCAAATGCTCATAAAGAAGCACATAAAAGGATGTTCACCGCCACCCTGTTTGAGGCAGCAGCAAACTGGAGACAGCCTGAACGCGCATCATTACGAGGCTGGCAAAATAAATCACAGAGTCTTTGTGCAGCGAAAGAATGTTCAGCAGTTTAGAGCTACGAGAGCAATCGACGGGAGCATTTGCAGGACGTATTGATAAATGGGGAAAAATTGCAGAACAATTGCGTTCATGTAGAAACAAAATTAGAGAGCATGCTACTGAAGATTGCATTCATCAGGGCAGAAGGGCGCTCAGAGAAGCAGCAAGAGGGGAGCTGAGTAGGCTGGGTTGAAGGCAGAAGAAAAGAAAGCTAGGAGGACTTTCACTGTGTGTGCGTGTGTGTATTTTTTCCTGAAATGCTCAATGTTTTACAATAAGAATCCAGTTTGCATTCCTACCATAAATCGGAACGGAAAACACGCAGGGAGGAGAGGCTGACTTTAGGATTCTCTAGAACAGCATCTCAACACGGTTCTGGAAAGATCAATGTCTCCCCACTTTCTTGGATGGAAGCAAGCTGTATCCTGAGCACATGAGTTCGCGACTACACACCGAAACATGGGGAGAGAGCAAGCGATGACATTGACAGAAAGGGGCACATGCAAGGACAAAAAAAAAAAAAAAAAAAAAAGTCGTGCTTTCTTGTTCCGTTTATATAAGAAGAAATTCACACCAAACAAACCAGGCTGCTTTGAGGCAGGTCCCCGTCTGACCTTGGCAGTTGACGGTGTGGGGAGGGCATGAGGAAGCTTCCAGATGAACTGGTGCTTTGTCCTGATCTCTGAGCCTATTGTACTAGGCTTGTTCCATTTCTGAAAATCCGTCTAGCCGAGCTCGTCTGAATCCTGCATTTTTTCGGTATACATGCCACACATCAGTAAATGTTCAAAAATCAAAGTCAATACATTAGGAAAAAAAAAATACAAGACAAGAGGGGGAAAAAAAAAGGTCCTTTATCTTCCTAGAAAAACCACCATAAATCAGTCACAACCATTTTGGAAGGAAGGCTTTAACACAAGTAAACAATCATTTATTTAATGAAGGGAGGAGTCCGTAGCTTTCATCAGATTTTCAAAGGGAACCTTCACCCCCTGAAAGATTAAGAACAAATGCTAGCACTCTTGTGCTCTTTTGCAGGGGTTGGAAAGGTGGTTGAAAAGGGTGATCCAAAAAAAAAAAAAAAAAAGAAAGAAAGAAAGAAAATCCTGGAGAGAAACGTGCTTCGTTCTATCAAGACATGAGCCATGAAATGTTAAGCCGGGGCTGTCGGAAGTTGGGGAGGTCAGGGCAAGCTCTGCGCAGTCGCCCCTCCAAGTTCTCGGTCACCCATGCTTCTTTCTCCTGCTGCCGCGACGGTTCACCTTGCCGGTCTCCGCACATCTGCAATTTACGGTGGCTGTGATACTTGCCGGCTGATTTATAGCGGGGCTCAGGCTGGGGGAAAGGTTCCTAGAGGAAGGTCCCCCCCACCCCCATGCACTACTCCTTTGTAATTTAGGGGCATTTCTGGAATTCCCCCAGGCTATTGGTTCTGGGGTAGATGCACCCCAACATATGCGTCCCTGTGAAGAGAGACGGAGGGTCATAAATCACAGAGCATTTGGAATACATCGCCTCTCCTTATGAGATATGAGAGAGGGAGAGAGAGACTCAGGGTGGACTCACGTGCGGGGCATTTGCACAGGAAGCGATGGGTTAGGGGGCAGAGGCTAGGACTTGGGGGGCGGGGGAGGACAGCTTGGAGAGATTCCCTCCTGGTAACGGCATAGCATCGCCAGGCCACATGGTGGAACTCTGCCTGCATTTTTGACCTCTTTACGTACTGCCTTGGATGGCGATCCACTTTCTCTTCCATCCTGGGCTGAACAGGGCTGGGGAGAGGAGTGTCTAGCCCTGCCGGGGTCCAGATCCCAGCTCTGTCTTCTTCTTTTTTTTACTGGGGATTGAACTCAGGGGCACTCGACCCCTGGGCCACATCCCAGTTCTTTTTTTTGTATTTTATTAGAGACAGGGTCTCACTGAGTCGCTCAGTGCCTCGCCATGGCTGAGGCTGGCTTTGAACTCGCGATCCTCCTGCCTCAGCCTCCCAAGGGCTGGGAAGACGGGCGTGCGCCACCGCACCCGGCCCAGCTCTGTCTTGTACCGCAGTTGGATCACGGGCATGTTTCCCGAGCTCTCGGATCTTCCGTGCCACATTTATAAAATGCCTGCCTTGTAGGGCTCTTGTGGGGTCTTCAATGGGATAACCAGTGAGATTCCAGAAGATCAAATGCCTTCTGCGGGGCATTTGGTTGACTTTGAATTAACAGCTCTTACTGTATTTTATGCCTTTTTCTACATCAATGATTTTTTTTTTTTTTTAAGCCAGGGGTGTGACTGCTCCCAGGAGATGTTTGGCAATGTCTGGAGACGTATTTTTGGTTGTCATGACTGAGAGAGGTGAGGCAGGACTGGCGTCTAACGGGGAGAAGCCAAAGATGCTGCTGGATATCTGAAGCTGCCTGGTGCAGACTCCTACATCAAAGAATCGCCCAGCCAAGATGTCTAGAGAGCCGAGACTGAGAAATTCTGGTATAGGTTGTACTTTCCCTCGCTGGTTCTCCCGTGAGATTTTATCCATCCTTCCTTTTTGCCTTTATATCACCCCGGATAACAAAGTTCATTGTCGCATTGCCAACATCGTCACAAACCAGACGGGGTCCAAATCCTGGCTTTGCCACTTCCTCGCTGTGTGTCCTGGGATGCGTTGCTTAGCCTCTCTGAGCCTCAGATTCTTCATCTCTGAAGCTGGCTCGGAGGGTTAAAGATGAGGGTGCGGAATGGAGCCCAGAAACCCGTGCGCACCTTCACCATCCTCAATAACCACCAGGAGACCATGACTGGGGCGATGGAGCCGGGCTGCTTCATTTCTTTGTCCTGTGTATGTGACAGTCCCTTCCTTCTCCTCTTTCTCCCACCCTTTCCTTCCTCCTCTCTGTCTCTCTTTTCCTCTGGCTCACCCCGAGGCGGGACTCGAGGGGGCCCACGGTCTCCCTGCTGCGGTTACGCATGCACAGTTTCAAAGCCTGCTCGGAGCACAGTGTGACCTGTTTCCAGGGGACTGGCGGCTGGTCTGGTTTCTTTCTCTTTCACTCCCTGGCTCTGGTTATTAAAGTTGGGTTCCTGTAGGAGGAAGGGGTGAACTTTGAAAGCTCCGGAATCGTCGCTCCTCGGGGCTTTCTTATCACGTCACCCGCACCCCCTGCCTTCCCTCCCTCGGTGGTGAGAGGGGGATCAGAGCCTCCTGGGCGGTCTGCCTCCTCTCATCTGTACCCCACTCGCCCGCTCTCCCCGCTGACAGGCAGCTGAGAGCCACGTGCAGCCGCCCACCCCGCGTCTGAGCACCACCTGCCCTGCAGCCCGTGCCCGAGGGCGGCGGAGCCAGCCCCGGCCTCAGCCAGAGCCTCGGCCTCCCTTCCCCAGGAGCCTCTGCTTTAAGCAAGTCTCATTGAAACCAAGGACAGGAGCCTCGCTGGACGGGGACCTCCTGGGTTCTCCACACCGGCCGTCGGCTCGATCTCCCCGCGCCGTCCCTCCTGAGATCCTCCCGCCAGTCCAGGGGGGTGGCCGCTTCCTGTGCCCACGTTCAAGGTGGCAAATCGGAGGCTCACAGAGACGAAGCCGCTTGCTGAGAGATTTAAATTTACTACGTGGCCAAGCCAGGCCCCAAACTTGGGCTTCTCGGGTGTGACAAGTGGCCAATGTTAGTGCCGGATGTGTCTGGCACTAAAAATGCCAAGTCCTGGGGAATCCCTCAGACCCCATGACAGGGGTGGCTTCTGATGGGACAGGAAGCAGCGGGTCTGAGCTGATGCCACGGGTTCTGAACACCTTTTAAAAAGACTGCTTTCTCCGTCTCTCCTTCCCTTCCCTTCCCTTCCCTTTCTTCCTCCCTCCTCCCTCCCTCCCTCCCTCCTTCCTTCCCCTTTCTTGCGGGGTCTACTGTAAGGCCAGCAGTGATTTTCATCTGAGAATCCAGAATCACTGAAGACCAGCCACGCCTGTTTGCGGCAAGCGCTTGTGCACCAGGGAGAACTCACCCTTCTGCCGCTCTCAAGTTCTCCGGGATCACCTTCCATTCCCTGAGCCGTCCCCTCACAGGGAACAGTGGGCTCTTGTGATGAGCTGCCTCATGGAACGCACAAAATCAAGGGGAGCACTGGAGGTGCTCTGGGGTCACAGTCGGTGGCTGGTCTGCTCGACTCTTCTCCAGCTCCCTGTCTCCTGCCTCCATCCGCCCACCAAGACTGCGTCTCCCAGGCTCCCTGCAGCTAGGAGTGGCTGTGGGGCAGAGCTCCGGCCCCCAGGATGAGCACGGTCAGCTGCTATCAGTGGTATCCACCGCTGAGGATGCCACCACCCTGGGATCAAAACTATTCAGAAAAAAAAAAAAATGGTGTCTGCACCGAACGCTTAGACTTTCTCCCTTGGCGTTACCGCCTCAGCAACCTGCAGAGCAGGAGCTTCCCCGGCATTTACAGTGCATTAAGTGCTACGGGCCACGTGGCTCATGGATGGGCATGCAAATATTATACCGTTTTATTTAAGGAACTTGAGCTCCTGCAGGTTTTGGTATCACAGCAGATGGGGAGTCCTGGAAGCAACCCCCGTGGGTGACTGCATAGACCAAGTGATGTGTGCTATGCCGTCCACAAACTCTGCAGTCCACCATATGCTTTTCTCTTCTGTGTGACCTCAGGCCAGGAGAGAGACTTGCAAGACAGACAGAAGAAATCTGATTCTAGGACCAATCACCTCTTGGAAGTGAGCTGCTTATTGACCAGTCATACCCATGTTGGACTCTATGTCAGCTGGAAACAGGTTTCATTAGTGTGAGCCACTAAGCTTTGAGGGCTTATTTGTTATAGCGACGGGCGTTACCCTAACTGATACAGTATCCAGGCACATTTCTCTAAACTGTAAAAGAAAATGTCTATGCTGATCCAAGAGTTGATGATTCATTCCCCCTACACCTGCGAGTATGCCATCCACCTGGAATAGCCTCAGTTACCTTCTTCTTATTGTAAACTATAGTCACCTTTGAGTCCCCAGTTAAGCCTCACGCCTTTGGTGAAGACTTCGCATAGCATCTATCCTTCCAGAGACGCCGAGGGTCCTTTACATCCCTTCTTTCCTTATTCATCCCTTAATAGACAGCATGGACATCTTCATGAGTATCTAGGAGCTGTCCCCAGTGCCGAATACGCAACAGAGGACCACTCCCAGGCCACATTATCTGAAAGTTCAGTGAAGACAAATAGACCAAATGAAATACAGAGGGCACGACCTGTTTTAAAAAATGCTGAGTACAGTAGCGACCACAGGTCTGTGGATGCACAGAAAAGGGGTGGCGAGCCCAGTTTTGAAAGCGGAAACTTCAACAAAGTATAACCACGTACTTGGCCAGGTCTTCCATTTGTTCTGACCGAGTTAGCAAATACGAGGTGGCCACGAATGGCCCTCTGGTGGACCTGTCTGGTTACCAAGTCTCTTTATCCCTTGCTTTGAGGATGCCACTACTCAACCGTGGTGACTTGTGAGAATCGTATCAGCCACTGAAGAAAGGATTAGCTGAGACAAGGGGAGCCTTAGGAAACAGAGCCCTAATAAGAAGTTGGTGTTGGGTGGAGGAGACGGGGGCGGGGGGCACACTGACGTTGAGCCACCTCGCTGGGTGCCACGTTGCACCTTTTATTCCATATAGCCTGAGTCACGTGATCCTGAGGTGGCGATTACGCTTGTGCTGACTTTACAGATGCGGTAACTGAGGCTCAGGAATATGAGGTCACTCGCCAAGTTCAAGTGCCAAGGACAGGATAGAAGCCTCTGCAGAAACTGAGCAGCCCACCATGATGCTGGTATTGGTGGAGGGTCCTGGCAGGAGACGGGAGGCTCACTTCCTGGGAGGAAGGGGAGAAAATGTAACAAGTGAAGGTTTGCAAAAGTTGGGCAAGGCCAAAGGAAACTAAGAAGGCTAACAAAACACCCCAAAAGCTGGATGCGGTGGTGCACACCTGTGATTACAGCACTTGGGAGGCTGAGGCAGGAGGATCGCCAGTTCAGAGCCAGCCTCAGCCATGGCGAGGCACTGAGCAACTCAGTGAGACCCTGTCTCTAATAAAATACAAAAAAGGGCCGGAGATGTGGCCCAGTGGTCGAGTGCCCCTGAGTTCAATCCCTGGTACCAAAAAATCCCAACAACAATAATAATAACAACAACAATAACACGAGCACATCTAGCCATATTTTGGCCACAAACCATAAACTCCTGCAGCCTAAAGACTCCGGGAGAGCAGATCTCTCTGGAAACTAGGACCTAGGATCTACGTGGTTGTGGTGGCAGAAGGACGTTTCATGAAAAATCTTTGCAAATCTAAGCTCTATCATTTCTTGGATGGGTTTAAAAAATCTGCTTATCACTGCTGGGATGAAGGCCACCACGCCTTTCGTACATGTGATTAAACGAAACAGAAGCCGTTTAACAAGAATAAAGGGGAGGCGTCCCCAAGGTGGCTGCTTCTGCAAGTGGGGAGGGACGGTGAAGCCGGAAGCAGGATCTGAAGGAGCCTCAGGGAGCCCCCAGCCTTCAGCAGAAGGGAAAGGGGTAACAGGACCAGGGAAAAAGCCAGCGCCAAAACAAAACCACCCATTTTTGATTTCCTGAGCTTTCAATATGGGGATCATTAACAGGAGCATTCTGGCTGATCTTAATTGCGGGGCCGAGGAAGGGAACGGGAGGGTAATCAGATCCCCAAGCATCCAGGGCTTTATAGATTAAAGCAAAGTTATCTCCTAATCCCATCAAAACGTCATAATCTTGTGTCACAGCGGCATCTAAACACAGCTGATTGAGATGCCAGCAGAGGTGAATCTGGGATCCGTCACGGCCTGGCCGTCCGGAAAGCAAATGACTCCAAATGAGAAGATTGGATTTACTGTGGTCTGGAGATAGTTACTACAAAGGCCCGAGCCTGGCTCCGTCTCTCCCTTGGGCTTTGCGTGGGGGGAAACTCACGTGTCCCCAGATGCGTTCCTTTTAAAGGAAAAGTTCCCCCAATGGGGGAAAAAGAAAAAAAAAAAGATAATAAAGAGAAAGAAGAAGAAAACACAAAATCGACATCATTTTGGAAAATCAAATTTCCAGAGCTTTTTTTTTTTCTTTTCTGTGCATACATACATATTCTCTCTCTCTCTCTCTCTCTCTCTCTCTCCCCTCATTCTCTCTCTTATCCCTCCCCAAATGTCCTCTTTAACGCTCTTGTCACATTTTCTTTATTCTTCTCTCCCTCTCTTGTGATCTGTCGCCTTTGATGCTCCCTGTCCCGTGGCTGAACGCGGCCGACCCTCACCTCTCACATCTGCACCCACTTGGCTTTAACCAAGCAAAGCACCTCCGAATTCCCTTCCAAATCCCAAAGAGAGAGGGGCTGACTTCAGCACGCTGATGGGGTCGCGTATGCAAATTGTCCTCGTGGAAGGTGAGGAGGAGGAGGAGGGGGAGGGGGACCGGTGGCTGCTCTCGGTGACTTGCACACTTGAGACGCTGAAAAACAGATGGTGGAACGTTCGTGGAGGGGGGCAGTTAAAGACCCTCTTGGCTTTGACGTTCGGTCCCTGGATCTGATCTAGAAAATGAGAGCCACCTACTTAAACTAGGAACCGAGTTCAAAATCTTGCCTTCCGCAGAAGACCAGGTTCTAAATCTTCTTGTAAGGCGATGATATTCCAAACCCACGAGCGGAAAGGTTTTTATTTATTGGTCTGAATGCAGAATCCCTCTTATGGAAGTTCCCTCGTGTCCCAGCCATGGGGACCTTGAAAGGTCAAGGTCACCTACACCTGGACAGACTTGCAGCTGAGTCAGAGCTGGGAGCTGTCCTTGGAAAACTAGCACAGACCTCTGCCCTCCCTCTCTCCCTCCTCTCTTCCTTCTTTTTTTTTTTTTTTTTTTTTTTTTTTTTTTTTTGGTACCAGGGATTGAACTCAGGGGCCCTCGACCACTGGGCCACATCCCCAGCCCATTTTTGTATTTTATTAGAGACATGGTCTCACTGAGTTGCTAAGTGCCTCGCCATGGCTGAGGCTGGCTTTGAACTGGCGATCCTCCTGCCTCAGCCTCCCAAGTGCTGGGATCACAGGCTGCGCCCGGCTCTTCTCTTCCTCTTGATGGGTTAGAGAACTCCTTTTTCATGGAGTTCTCTCCCTCTCCTTTCTTCTTCCTTCTTTTGTGTTTGTTCTTCCTTTTCTCATTTGAATGCTCTCATATGCATTGCCAATCCCTCTGCAGGCGAGGTCTGCTGACCAGTAAGAGTTAATAATAAAGTGATCAAACTTGGTGACGATGGGTGCAGAACCCAGCCCACCTGCCTTTTTCTGTGAGACCCAAAACTCCACGTCCTGAGTCCATTTCAACCCCTGAGGTCCCCTCGCTCTGTCTAAACCCATGTTCTTCCCCTCAACCAGACAAGCTTCCCATCCATAAAATGGGCATGACAGGTAGCTCTAGCCCACGCGGGCGCGGGCAGCTCTGGAGCAGAATTACCATCAAATGTGAAGAAGTCGTAATGTCAAAGGAGTATCCGGCTTCTTCCGTGTAGATCCAAAGGAAGAATCAGCAGAGGCCAGTAAAGTTCCAGAAAAGCAGAGTGTGGCTTCGGGGACCCAGGGTGGTCCAACAGTGGAACAGTCTGTCTCAGGAGATGCCAAGGTCTCTGTCACTGGAATCTCCAATACCAGGCAACACAACAAAAGAAGAAAACGAAAACCCAGTGCTCTTAGATACGATGCGGGAACTCGGTGTACAAGGGTGACCTCTGACTCCCCTCTGAGATGGCGTTTTCTTCCTTTCTTAGCGCCCTCGGAGTTTTATAGCACATCCTTTATTTTCTGTTTTCTTTTCTGGGGCCATAATTGCTACTGTTGAACTTCACAGGACTTTGGGAAGGGCCGGCTTACCTGGAGGTTAAAGACACGGGAATTCTGGTCTGAAGCGGGAAGCCCGTCCTGTAACTGCAAGGCAGCGGCCCCGCTTCCCCTGGCCTCGGATGACTCAGATTGACAAGAGACAGCCAGCCCCCCGCCACCTCACCCACTGTCACACAGTTGAGTGGGGACTGTCCCCACAGGGACGGCTGGCGGGCACACGCTTGGAGGTGGGCTTAGGATGGGGACGAGGTGCACCAGGTAACACGTCAGGGAAGCGTTTGGGTTCCCTCGGGGAACGGCAGGAGGGAGGGACAGAGGCTGGCATCACCGGGCAGCGGGTGCGGAAGACTTTCCCGGGATGCTGGGCCAGGGAGGAGCCCCCCGCAGAAAGAGGAGCCGAAGGCAGTTTTCTTGTGAATTCAGGAGCAAACATCTTCCTCATGCCTTGTGGAGTTTTCAGGAAAATCCCAGGAGCCTACCAATGCTGCGGTGCTCAGAAATGTTGAGTTCAGAGAAGCTTTTCTTTTTTTGTACCTGGGATTGAACTCAGGGGCACTCGACCACTGGGCCACATCCCCAGCCCTTTTTTGTATTTTATTAGAGACAGGGTCTCACTGAGCTGCTAAGTGCCTCGCCATGGCTGAGGCTGGCTCTGAACTCGCGATCCTCCTGCCGCAGCCTCCCAAGTGCTGGGATGACAGGCGTGCGCCACCGCGCTTGGCAGAAAAGCTTTTTTTTTTTTTTTAAAGGCAAAAAGATCATGAAGTTCTATATGGGGGTGGTATTTTCCCCCTTCTTTCCAGAAATCCAGTGGTTTCTCTGGATGCGGTTCTCTTTCTCTGATGATTTCTCTAATACAATAAATGCTAAATAAACCCATCAATGATCAAATCATTTCCCGATCTTTTTAAGGTAGTTCTGGGAAACCTCTTTGTGTGGTATTTTGAAGTCCAGTTCTATGCAACTGGGAAGCTGATCAGAGGGAGAGAATGAACCCCAGGAAGTCGGTGTCTATGGACGAGGGCCTGAGACACTGTCTTTCAGACAGCAGAAAAATCCGCCTGGCAGGAAAATTGGTTTGAAAAAAAATAAAGTAAAAATAATAATAGTAAATCTTAAACCATAATATAAAATGTCACAAATAATAGTCATAGTCAGGCGCGGTGGCGCACGCCTGTAATCCTAGCACTTGGGAGGCTGAGGCAGGAAGCTCGCAAGTTCAAAGCCAGCCTCAGCCATGGCGAGGCACTTAGCAGCTCAGTGAGACCCTGTCTCTAATAAAATACAAAAAAGGGCTGGGGATGTGGCCCAGTGGTCGAGTGCCCCTGAGTTCAATCCCAGGTACCAAAAAAAAAAAAGTCATAATCCCATCCATTATCAATTGAATATTTATCACATACCCAACTTTGACTGTAATGAAAATAATTGATAAGGTACGGTGAACACTTACCAGGTTCCGGAACTTTCCGAAGACTTGGCCAAGTGACGCCCTTTTGTCCCCACAGCAGCTCCATGAGGCAAATGCAGGCAAGGGCTCCATTTTATAGAAAGCAGAGGCACAGAGAGGCTACGGGAGATCTCTGCAATGCTGGACTTGGCCCTCAACGTGACCTTTGAACTTGAACTTAGGTGGAGCTTGAACTCGGGTCCCGCCAGGGTCCTCCTGGAGTCCCAGGTTGCTGGCCTCAACAGGCGCGGCGTGGGCTGGTGGAGGAGTCAGTGGTGCTCTATACACACCTTCCCTCCGTCCCCGGCTGAGCCTCCAGGTCGCCGTGCTCTCAGGGACAGGGAGCTTCTGCACGGGCTGACTCCAGAGACCCGCAGTCAAAGCAACCCAGGAGGCTGGGGCTCCTCTCTCCTCCCTCCGCCCTCCTCCCTCTTTCTCGTGTTTCCTGAAAAGCCCCAAGAAGTCAATTCTGGAAAAGGTTCAAGGGTGGCCCCAGAGATATGATTAAGCTCAAAGGTGACCTTTAGAGCACCCGCGACACCTGTTATTTTATTTTATGGCACTGGGGATTGAAGTCAGGGGTGCTTAACCACTGAGCCACATCCCCAGCCCTTTCTTATAGTTTATGTAGAGACAGGGCCTCACTAAGTTTGCTGAGGCTGGCTTTGAACTCGCGATCCTCCTGCCTCAGCCTCCTGAGTCGAGGGGATGACGGTCATCTGCCACCGTGCCTGGCTACACCGGTCATTGAATGGCCCTCCTTTCTCCTGGTCTGGGCTCTCTGAATGGTGGAGGAAAGTCCATTTCTACAACCCCTCTTCCATCCCTTCCAACATCTGCCACAGACTCTCTCCCGTGTGCCACAGTGTGATGATCATAGCTACCTGAACATCACGAAAGGCAACGATTTTCACCTTTGGGGAGAAATTCTTGGCTAATCTCCTGCATTTAATCATCCAAATGAGCCATTTTGGCCTGCCCCCTTCCCAGAGCCTGCACCTCACAAAAAATAACCGCTGGCGTTTTGTTCTAGAACAGCAAATTCCATCTAAACAATCCGGAGGGAAGGACATCTTGACAATGTCGAATCTCTTCATTTAATGAGTCTTTTCACTGCCCTGGGGGAAGGCTTACTAATGTTCCACATGGGGCAATCATGCATTTGTACTGAGTTTCTTTCTAGGCATTTAACGAAAATTGTTGCTATTGAAATTGCGTCTTTTTAAACATTTTTCTAGCCACTCTTTGTCCCCATTTAAGAGTGCTAGCGATTTGCGAGTGTTGTATTTGGCATTTGGCAGCATAACTGAACTTTTTGGGGTTTTTTTGACATCTTCCAATGGTTTCCCATGTGTTTTCTAGATAGGTTACTTTACCTTCCACGGAGAGTGTTTTTCCTCCTTTATTTGTGCCAACTTGTCTAATTTATTTAGCTCTGTTTCATGAGCCCCTCTCTTGCCTGTCCTTCTAGGAAAAGTGTTAGGTGTTTAGGGTGATACTGAATCTCATCTTTTTATTCAAATTCCAATAAAAATACTTGGTGAAAGCCACCACTGAACATCACTCAGCCTGTGGTTTTGAGGTAGGTAAACTCCAGAATGTCTTTTTCAATATGATCCTTTTATTCCAAGTTTTGGGTAAGGGTTTTGGATGAATGGGTGTTGATTTTGTTTCAGATGCCTTTTTTGTATTTTATTAGAGACAGGGTCTCACTGAGTTGCTAAGTGCCTCATCGTTGCTGAGGCTGGCTTTGAACTCGCGATCCTCCTGCCTCAGCCTCCAAAGTGCTGGGATTACAGGCTGCGCCACCGTGCCTGGCTTCAGATGCCTTTTATGCCTGCTGTTATACGTGTCTCCTTTGGGGGCCAGGTGAGTTATTTCATATCCTATTCCTAGCAAGAGTCCCCGCTGGGACGTGGGGGAATCATTCTTTTAATATGCTATTTAAATGGATCAGCAGTGATTTTTGCATTAATGAAATTAGTCGATTAGTCCACAACCTGGTTTTCTCTGCCGTTTGGGTCCTATGTGAGATTGCCAGGGTTACAGCTTTAAGGAGTCTTTCACCTTTGCCAACGTTCTTTGTCTAGGTTCGGAACAGCTATGGCGTGGGAATGACCCATTTTTCACAGGTTAGCAAACTGAACAATCAAAATTGGCTCATGAATCTTTTCTGGAGATGTTTGAAAATATTGTTCCTCTCCGACCTGCTGTTCAATCTTCTCACCTTCTGTTTCTTTGGTCAATCTGATCATTTCTACTCCCTCTCAGTACCGATCGTTTTTGTCAAGGGACTGAGTTACATGCGTGTGTTTGTGCGTGGGGGGGTGTGTTTATCTAATTAATATACTCTTTATTTGAAAAATGGTCCTCATGCAAACCCTATGTCTGATAAAGGGTTCCTATCCCAAGCACACAAGGAACGCCTGCAACCCAAGAGAAAATCCACAAAGAAACCCGATTAAAAAATGGGCACAAGACTTGCATAGACATTGTCCTAAAGAATGGCCTGGGTGTGTCCAAAGCTGCCCACCCTCCCCCATCAGCAGAGAAATGCAAAGCAGTCTGGTATGAGTACCAGAAATATTATAGGATTATTGACTGTTGATTACATTAATCAGTATGTGTGTTGGATAAAGATTATAAGCAATGTGCCCATGATGTAATGTAACCTGCAAAACTTAAATAAACTGCAGAGCTTAGGTAGACTTAAGTTAGCGAAGTAGGGGTCTACATCTGGGGTAACCTCACCCAGGTATCAGCTGCAAGCACAACTGAGCTAGGACTTAAAAACCCAGCCTGGCTGGGTGTGGTAGCACACACCTGTTATCCCAGCACTTGGGAGGCCGAGGCAGGAGGATTGCGAGTTCAAAGCCAGCCTCAGCAATGGCGAGGCACTTAACAACTCAGTGAGACCCTGTCTCTAGTAAAATACAAAAAATGGGCTGGGGATGTGGCCCAGTGGTCGAGTGCCCCTGAGTTCAATCCCGGTACAATAAATAAATAAATAAATAAATAAAACCAGCCTGTTGGGGTCCTGGAAGGACTAACAGGACCCAGACAGAGAGGCTGAGGCCTCCGTTGCTGTTTCCCCCTTGAGCCAGACTCCTCTGGCCAGGATCAAGTTCCAGACACCGGGACTTAAGACACGTCACAGGTGAACGTCTGGGACCCTTGGGTGTAGACTCAGTTAGGATGTAGAATTAGGATGTGTGTCTGAAATGTGATGAGCATTAATAAAATAGATTTGGTTGAATCTAACTGTGCCTCAGACTGAGCCTGTAGAAACCACTTGTGACAGTGCCAAACAGTAAGATGCCACTCTACACCTGTTGCATGGCTACTACGCATTTTAAGGAGATAACAAGTATTGATGAGGCTGCGAGAAAAAGGAACCTTGGTCTACTGTTGGTGGCGATGTAAATGGGTAAAATTGCTCTTAAATATAAAAGTATGGTGATTCCTCAAAAAATTAAAATTAGAGAAATGCAAAGCAAAACTACTCTAAGATTTCATCTCACGCCAGTCAGAATGGCAATCATCAAGAATACAGGCAACAATAAATGTTGGCAAGGATGTCGGGGAAAAGGCACACTCATACATTGCTGGTGGGTCTGCAAATTGGTGCAACCACTCTAAAAATCAGTATGGAGATTCCTCAGAAAACTGGGAATGGAACTACCATTTGACCCAGCTATCTCACTCCTTGGTTTATACCCAAAGGACTTAAAATCAGCATACTATAGTGACACAGCCACATCAATATTTATAGCAGCTCAATTCAAAATAGCTAGACTATGGAACCAACCTAGTGTCCCTCAGTAGATGAATGGATAAAGAAAATGTGGTATGTATACTCAATGGAATATTACTCAGCATTAAAAAGGGTGAAATTATGGCATTTTTCCAGTAAACGGTTGGAGTTGGAGAATATCATGCTAAGCAAAATTAGCCAATCCCACAAAACCAAAAGCCAAATGTTTTCTCTAATATGTGGATGCTCATTCACAATAAGGCAGGGGAGGGCACTAGGGAAAAATAGCATTAGATTAGGTAGAGGGGAGAGAGGGGATGTGGGGATGGGAAAGAGAGTGGAATGAAACAGACATTATTACTGTATGTGTATATGTGACTGCATGACCAATGTGATTCTGCAACATGTACACTCAGAAAAATGAGAAATTATATCCCATCTATGTATGATATATCACAGTGCATAAATGCATTCTACTGTCATGTATGACTAATTAAAACAAATTAAAAAAAGATTAAAAGTAGCCGGGCGTGGTGGCACACGCCTGTAATCCCAGCACTTTGGGAGGCTGAGGCAGGAGGATCGCGAGTTCAAAGCCAGCCTCAGCAATGGCGAGGCACTCAGCAACTCAGTGAGACCCTGTCTCTAATAAAATACAAAAAATGGCTGGGGATGTGGCCCAGTGGTCGAGTGCCCTTGAGTTCAATCAATCCCTGGTACCACCAAAAAAAAAAAAAAAAAAAAAAAAAAAAGATTAAAAGATTAGACCCAACCATACAATCCAGTAATTCCATTTCTGAGTACATGATCCCAAATAGAGGAAATGAAGATCTCAGAGAGATCTGCACTCCAGCGCTTATTGCAGCATGATTTTCTACACCTAAGACATGGAAGCAAGTTCAATGTCCATCGGTGGATAAATGAACAAAGAAAATGGGTGTTATGGTTGGAATGTGAGGTGTCCCGCTCATGCATGAGACAATGTAAGAATTTTCAGAGGTGAAATGATTAGATTAAGAGAGCTTAACCTAGTGTGTGGATTAATCCACTTATGTGGATTAATTGGGTAGTAACTGTAGGAAGGCAGGGTAGACAGGGGAAGTAGGTCCTGGGGGTGGGACTTGGACACTTATGTTTTGTCCTTGGTGAACAGAGCTCTCTCCTTTCCGGCTGTCATGTCCTGAGCTGTTTTCTTCCGCCACGCCTGTCCGCCATGATGTTCTGCCTCACTTTGAACCCAGAGCCATCTGTGGGCTGAGACCTCTGAAACCGTGAGCCTTTTCCTCCTCTACATTGTTCTGATCAGTTCTTTTGGCCACAATGACAAAGAAACCAGTTAATAAAATGGGATACACATATACAATGGAAAATTATTCTTTCTTAAAAAAGAAGAAAATCTCACTATCTGTGGTACCGAGGACAAATTTGGAAGACATTACTCTAAGTGAAATACTCTGGTTACAGAAAGCCAAATACTTCATGACCCTACTTGTAGGAGGCATCTAAATGACCCCTGTCATGGAAGCAGAAAATGGAATGTGATTGTCAGGGACTGGGGGTGACAGAGGCAAGGGGTAGCTATTATGCTTGGTCAAAGGATACTAAGTTTCAATTATGCAAAATGAACAAGTTCTAAAGATCTGTTGGACAGCATCTTTAAAAACCTTGGACTGAATCTTCAAAAAAAATCACAATGAAGTTAGCTATCATAATAACTAGATTTGCCTGGATTTATTTATTTTTTAGTATCAATGTTACAAAAAGCAATAACAGCTAGTAAGTGGGAGGCACCCTTCCCAGCACTGGACATATAGGCACTCATTTGAACATTGTAGCAACCTCTTTAGGCAGATGCTGTTCTTGACTTGCCCAAAGCCACCCAAATAACAATTGATGAGGATGGTCTGTGCAGTTGGGGTACATGGTACAAGATGTGTGATTCATTGATGAACTTTTGAAAAGCCAAAGAATTGGTCTCACTGAAAAGGAGTAATGATAAGCAGAACTGTTAAATAGTTCTGCCTTCCAGGAGGGTTGGTCCAGAGGATTTCCACATGCAACACTCAATTACTACTTGATAAATGTTTACCAAATATTTATTATGCTTCTAACAAAAGGTTCAGACATTAATCCTGGGGCCTGAGGACTTGCCCTTTTGAATCGTACACACTAGCTAGTGGGATAAGTTCAGGGAGAACATAGGGATTGAAAATTTTCTTGCCAACAAAATACAGGGTGTAGCATGGCAGTTGGATGAACGGTGAGCCCCCAGATTCTGCTACATGCGTGTGCTTCCAGTTGGCTTCTTTATTCGGTGGTTGCTGTCAGTCTACAAACATTTATTGAGCAACTAATAGGTCTTGCCGCTAGACTAGATGCAGGGACCCAGACAAGCGTGAGATGAGATAATGGAGGCCTGGAGAGTTTAAATCTGTGCAGGGTCCCACGGTGAAGAGGCGGCGGCGTTGGACACGTGTGCTTCCTACGGGTCTCCCACAGAGGAGGGGAATCGGTATCCGATCCACTGTGCACCGAGACGGGATCGACCCCAGTCAGCCGCACAGACTTCCAGGGAGGCGCCCGTGTTGGAGAGTTCCTCTCCCTCTCCTCAGAAGCTCACTGGGAGAAAAGATGACACCGACCTCATCGCCCACAGGAAGCAAGGACATTTAGCTGGTACCAGGAGACCTTTAAATAATGACGTGCGCACGCGGGGCGCCGTCAGATTGAAAGAGACAGGAGTCCTGGTGGCGCTCCCTGGGCCTCGCCTCCGCCTCGGGTCACCCAGGCACACGGGGCTGCAGAAGGGACCCTCTGCCTTCAGCACGGGCCTTCCATTAGACGCGTGTCAACAGCGATTAGCTCAGCACCCCCATGCGACATTTGCCATTTGTTAGGCCACCTCGGCCAGCCCCGTAATCGAATCTGGGCGGCCGCGCGGCCTCTTCCAGGTTAAATGTATCAGAGGAGCCGGGGGTGGGGGGACGGGGGCTGCTGGAGGCGGCGGCGGCTTCTCCCTCTCTGACAAGCCTGACCCCCGCTCCGAACCCCCTGTCCCCAAGAGACGCCGGGGGTCGGGGCCTCCTCGGTGGGGAAGAGAGTGAAATGCTAACAGGGAGAGAGGAGAGGAGCTTGCAAACATGTTCCCCGGGCCTCCCGAGAGGAATGCGGGGTGACAAGAGCTGGCGTTCAGTGCTGGGAGGTCTCTCTTTTCCAGGTTTCAACAAGAGTTTGCTCAAGATGAGGGGGAGGGGAGGGGCGCAGGCACCGTCCACGCAGAGCCCAGGGGGAGGGGGCGGCCGATGCTCTGGGGCCTTTGTGGGGACTTCATGGGGACCCACTTGGCCTGGCTCAGTCTCTTCTTTTAATCCTGGGATCTGTTTTTTTTTTTTTTTTTTTTTCCTTTTCGTTTTTTTCTCCCTCCTCCTTCTTCTTTTAGGCAAATAAATGTTTCATCGGCAGGCTTCCCCTGGACTTTTCCTTTTCCTCCCTTTGAAACCCCCAGCTCTGCGCAGACGGAGTCATGTGGCCCCGCGCCCCGTCTGCTGGGGCTGAGATGAAAGAGGCTCCTTTCTGTCTCTCTCTGAACACGCCTGAACCCGGGATTGTTCCGGGATGTCCTTCCTACCCCTAAACCCCCAGCCCCCACCCATCTCTGCAGATCCCAGCAGTCTGGCTCTCTCTCTCTCTCTCTCTCTCTCTCTCTCTCTCTCTCTCTCTCGCGTCTAGCATCTCTTGATGTCACTCACTTCAAGTTCGATGATCGCTACCCCGAGGTCAGCCACCCTCGTTTTCAAAATAGTGCCCAAAGAGTTGATGGACACACACCTTTCTGTTTAGTGTGCAGACGGAGAGAGGCACCCCTTGCACGTGTCCGTCTTGATGAGTCGCCACACCCCGGACACGCTAGGGACCAGTGTCCTCAGGGACCCGTTGTGATCAGGCCTCTTGGACCTCCATCCCCTCCTCTAAGTCAGTCGGAGCTTGGATGTCGAACACCATAAATTAGTGTAGCCTCTTTTTCACACCTGACCCAAAAAGAATTTTTTTTTTTTTTTTTTTTGGAGGGTACCAGGGGTTGAACTCAGGGGCACTCAGCCACCGGGCCACATCCCCAGCTTTATTTTGCATTTTATTTAGAGACAGGGTCTCACTGAGTCGCTGAGGGCCTTGCTTTTGCTGAGGCTGGCTTTGAACTCGTGATCCTCCTGCCTCAGCCTCCCGAGCTGCCGGGATCACAAGTGTGCGTCACTGCACCCAGCTCCAAATGGAATTTTAAGGTCTGCATTCTATTGTGCCTTATTATTATTATTATTATTGTGAGAGTCATCGTGTTAGTACGGGTGGTGGTGGTAGGTCATTCTTTCTCTTCTCTGCGTAAGATTCCTCCTGTGGATAGTCACAACTTTCCCCCCGTCCACTAGTAACGGGCATCGCGGCAGTTTTTAACGAGACACACTTACGAACACGACTGCTACAAACAGTCTAGGTCATCTCTCTCAGGCAGCGTCTCAGGCACCGGAGTTTTTCTTCAAATCGTGAAAACCCAGCCGCTCACTTCTTTCAAAGGTCTCAGTGGGTTTCCACTGGTTTTTAGATTAAGATCAAACCCCCTTCAGGAGTCTAGAGAATCTGACCTCTGCTCACTTCTTTATCCCACAGACAGATGTCCCAGGCACAACCACGTGCAGGAGGTCAGGAGGAAGGCCAATGGGTGCACTGGGAGGCAAGTGGGAGACAGCAGGGAGAGGTGGAGACTGCGGCAAACTGGAGAGACAAGACGTGGCAGTTGCCTGGCCTCAGCAAGGGCTGATATACCTCACCAACCAGCTGCGGGCTTTACTTTGAGGTGGGCGGAGCCTGAGCGCCCGCCTGGGTGGTGACTCATCCGCCCTGGTTGTCTCTGATTCTTGCCCAGCAGCAAGGGTTGTGCCCGGGCCCCACTGGGGCCCACTGACTCATTCTCTCCGAGGAGGAGCCCCGACTCATGCCAGCTCCTAAAGATGGACGTGCTGTTCAGACGCACATCCAATTCCATTCCGGGAACTCGGAGATTCATACGTAGATATAGATACGGATGTATAAAACTTATAAGTATATTTATATCTGATGTAGAGTTACACATTTCATATCATATATAAATTATATATAATGCTTATCTATAATCTATACAGTTATTGGTCTTCTGACCTGTTGATTGGCTTATCCATCTTTCTCTCTACCTATTTATCTATCTGTACAGTTTTAATTAAGCAGGAACCCCCCCCCCCCCCAAGGAATATTAAGGGGCATCTTTATCTCTCTTAGTATAGCAACCGAAATTTAACACGTGTAATGACAGTAAAACAGAGGCATGGGGAAGAAAAAATGGGTAGGACTCACTCAATTAAATAAAAACCTCATTTTGCTATCATTTGCAATACTACAATGAACATCCAAGTACTGAAATACTCCAGCACATTTGGGTCAGTTTCCTTGGGAAAAATTCCTGGAATAAGAATTGCTTTGTCAAGTAGTATTCAGTATTTATTATTATTATTATTATTATTCCAGGGATTGAACCAGTGTGCTTAACCACTAAGCTACATCCCCAGCCCTTTTTATTTTCTTCTTCTTATTATTATTAGTATTATTTTTAATTTTGAGACAGGGTCTTGCTCAATTGCTTAGGGCCTCACTAAGTTGCTGTGGCTGGCTTTGAACTTGTGATCCTCCTGCCACAGCCTTCTGAGCTGCTGCAATTACAGGCATGCACCACTACACCTGAAGTTTTGAGACGTACTGTCAAATGGGTCCCCTAAAACTTGCACCAATTCCGACTTCTGCCAGTGGCGTTCCTTTATTTATTTTTAAAAAGGCTACTAGAAGGGAAAAGAAACAGTAGAAAGAATATTAGCCACACATATGCCAAACAAAAGGTTAACGGGAGCTCTTTTAACACAAAATAGTCAGGGACTTGCAAAACTCTAAAATTCAAAAGGGAAATAAAATAGAACTGAAACATTGACTAATAAATGAAAGAGAATGAAAAGTTCCCTAATGAATATTTTAAGCACGTATTTTCACACACATTAGTTACCAAAGAAACACAACCCATAATTGCAATAAGATATTTTACTCACAAATTTACAATTAAAATCTATTTACCATTCTGATGAAATGGACATTCGTACGTTGGTGGGAATCAGTTGGTGTGTGCTTAATGGCAGAGTTTTGACACCATGTTTTGAAATCCTTAAAAGCATTCATATTCCTTTCCTGGGTAATTCTTTGTGTTTTTTTTTCTTTTTCTTTTTTTTTTTTTTTTTAAGTACTGGGGATTGAACTCAGGGGCACTCGACCACTGAGCCACATCCCCAGCCCTATTTTGTATTTTATTTAGAGACAGGGTCTCACTGAGTTGCTTAGCAATTCGCCATTGCTGAGGCTGGCTGTGAACTATTGATCCTCCTGCCTCAGCCTCCCTACTGCTGGGATTACAGGTGTGTGTCACCATGCCCAGTTTCTTAAGTAATTCTTACAGAATTTTTTTTTTCCTAAAGAAGTAACTATGCAGAAATACTTTTCTACCAGCTTATTCATTACACTGTTGGAAATAATAGCACAATTAGCACAACCATTACAGAAAACAAGAGGTAGGTTTCTTAAAAAAACAAAAATAAAACTACCACGGGATCCAGAAATCCCACTACTGGTTTTTATAGACAATGGAAAGAAAATTAGTATGTCCAAGAGCCCTCTGTACTCCTAAGTTCATGCAGCAGTATTCACAACAGCCAAGAGATGACGTCAACTGAGAGTCCACCACTGGACGAATGAAGGAAGAAAATGTGGCCAGGTATACAGTGGAATATCATGCAGCCTTGAAAAAGAGGGCAATTCTGCCACATCCACCAACATGGGTGAAACTGAAGGACATTATATTAAGCAAAAGAAGCCACTCACAGAGAGACAAACACGACTGATCTCACAGATATGAGGAATCAGAAAACGTTGGACTCAGAGGCAGACAGTAGGCTGATAGTTGCCACGCGTAAGAGTGGGGGTCAAAGGGTACCAAATCCCAGTTAGACAGGAGGCATGCGATTGAGACTTATTTATGACATTGTGTCTATATTCTTGCAAAAGAAAATAAAATAGTAAAAAAAAAAAAAAATCCCAAAGTTGGACCCTAACTAGAATTCAACAAAAGTGATTGGTTACATACATCATAGAATATTACAGCTTGAAGAAAATGGTACAGTCTGTAAAACCCAATTTATAGGAGACTGTTAGCAGGAAATAATGAGCCAAAAAGGGTCGTATACAAAACCGCCCACAGAACCAGCTCCGTTTAAAATACACAGTCACTCCCAAGTTATGTAATTGTTTTTACTTAGGGGAGTCTTGTGCAATCTGATTTTGCATAAGTCAAAAAGCTTGTTTGTAATCACCGCATATTTTAAGGTTGCAAAACTTCTGATGAACTTTCTGTGCGCTGCGTGAGCTGTCATTGAGATTATTTACTTCTCAGCTGTTGAAGGGGCCAGGGTTCACAGGAATAGAAGCAGAGTTTTGCAGTATCCCCCACCGTGCCTAGCTCCGTGTGCCACAGAAGTGCGTGTTAAATACTCGACAGATTCGTGTTTAGAAGGTTGTGATGATTTCACTGATGTTTACCAAACATTTCTGGCTCTTTATTCCCCCCCCCCCCCCCCCCCGCAAATGCAGTAAAATGTTTTAGACCTCCTTGTGATTAGTTGGGGTCATGTGACTCATTCTAGCCACTGAGTCATAACATCCCAAGTGCAGTATTTAATTGCTGGTGGGAGACCCTCTCCACCCCCCCCCCCCCCCCCGCCCCAGAGATCTTTCCCTCTGTCCCTGTAATAGCCATATGATCATCCTTCAGATTCCTAGAGGACTGAATCCAGGACCTATTATAGGTACCAAAATCTGTGGATACTCAAGCTCCTCATATGAAATGGTGTGTTCTTTGCGTACAACCTATATACCCCTCCTGGATACTTTAAATTCTCTCTGGATTATGTGCAATCCCTAAACCAATGTAAAATGTTATGTACATACCTGCCTGGGAGGTGAATCGTTCATTGTCCAGCGTATCCACACCGTATACACTACCTGCTCATCACTCATCATCCATTCAGTAGCCATCTCGGTTATCAGATTGACTGTTGGGGTAGCACAGTGTTTATGTAATTCTAATTATACATAACAATGGCCCTAGCCAGAGAGTGGAGCATGCCTGTCATCCCAGCACTTGGGAGGCTGAGGCAGGAGGATCGCAAGTTCAAAGCCAGCCTCAGCCATGGCGAGGCACTTAGCCACTCAGTGAGACCCTGTCTCTAATAAAATACCAAAAAGGGCTGGGGATGTGGCCCAGTGGTCAAGTGCCCCTGAGTTCAATCCCTGGTACCAATAATAATAATAATAATAATAATACCAAAAAGAAAATAACAACAACACACACACACAAAAAACAAAACAACAACAACAACAAAACAATGGCCCTAAAGTCCAAGTGTAGCAATGCTGGCTACAGTTTTCATGCAGTATATTGTTGTAATTGTTTCTATTTTATTGTTAGGTATAATGACAGTAGTAGTTACTGTCATCACACCCTCATGTGTCTAATGTATAAATTAAAGTCTATCATAAGCATGTCTGCATTGGGAAAAAACAATAACACACACATAGGGTTTGGTACTATCTATGGTTTTTGGTATCCATGGGGGTCTTTGAGCATATCCCCCATGAATAAAGGGGGGCCTACTGTCATGGACATTTGATGGCTTGGTTCTAGTAAATGCTCAATAAAGGATTCCTAGCATTCGAATTCCAGAAAAGGAACAGAAGGCCAAGTGCTTAGAGCGGCGCCGTGGTGTCCTCAAGTTCCTCTCCGTGGTGTCTGCTCAAGAACTCGGGCTCGAGGCTCAGGATGACATCTCACGCAAGCATTCAGTAAATATTGATCCATTAACCCACCCACAGTGAAGTTCCTGTCAACCACTGAATCGCCTCAGTGGAGGGTTTATTTGTCCAGCTCCTCCTCTGCTGGTCTCTGTCTCTGTAGCCCCGTGGCCTCCTTCCCTGATCCTCCAGCCGGGAGACCTCCCCGGGCCTGCCCGGAGTGTTTGCCGAGGCTGGCACCAGCTGCGAGCTGTGTGGGAGACTCCCTCCCGCCTGGAGAGAGCCGCCAACTCCAGGGTGTGCACGCAGGCACGCAAGGACACACCCACACGTCCCTTTTCTACCCAAGACGGGCCGGAGGCCTTCCCGGGAGGGCGTACCCGGGCCAGCTGCTCCCTCACCGCCTTCTCTCCCCGGTGTTTGCTCATTTCACCCTAAAGCTTCTTGCAAGGAAGGAGACGCAGGGATTATCTGCCCTTTTGTAAGATGGAGAAACCACAGTGGAGAGGCCCCCGAGGCCCCAGGGGACAGTGGGTGGCTAAGAGGGCTTGAAATCAGGCAGGTCTGCGTGCAAGAGAGGGACCACCAAGGACGCGGCCCGGGGCACCCCATGGATGTAGCCTTTGACCTCTCCCAGCCTCAGTTTCCACACTGAGCTCCTCCAGCTGGGCGTGGAGCCCACCCAGGCCACCCGGGAAGTCACTTTGGAGTCTTTTTTAAAATCGAGGGGGTCGGATGCAATCATCTGGAGGAACTTTCGAAGCTCCCAGCAGTAACTCATTTAATCTTCTTGACGAGAGGAAGGAACAGAGGTCGAAGGAGGTGGTGGGGGGGGCACGGACAGAGAGGCTCACGGGAAACGTTGCACTCCCTCCTGGAGCCGCCGTGACAACACAAAGCCACGCTGCCCCGGGACACCAGCTCACCGGGAAGCAGCAACGCCGGTGAACTCTGACATTGTGACCGACTGTCCCCGTTTGCCTGGAGACCTGGAAAAACCTAGGACCCGAGGCTTTCAGAGTTAAGCCTAGGAGGACCCAGGGGACCTCAGACAAGATGCCAAGGTCCATCTTCAGGAGCCACATTCCTTCATGTCATCTGCCCAGAAAGGGTGGCACGGTGGTGAGGGACCTGGACAGGTGACAAGGAAGGATTTTTTTTTCTTTTCTTTTATTCTAAGTTGTTATAAATGATAGCAGAATGCATGACAATTCCTGTTACACTCATAGAGCACATTTTTACATGTCTCTGGTTGTACACAAAGTATACTCACACCATTCGTGTCTTCATGCATGCACTTAGGGTAACGATGTCCCTCTCATTCTACCATCATTTTTTTTTTTTACACCCTGTGCCCCCTCCCTCCCCCCCCTCCCTCCCCACTGGCCTTTCTAGTGTTCCTCTAATCCTCCTATGCTCCCCGTCCCAACTCCACTGTGAATCGGCCTCCTTATATCAGAGAAAACATTTGGCATTTGGATTTTGGGGATTGGCTAACTTCACTTAGCATGATATTCTCCAGCTCCATCCAGTTACCTGCGAATGCCATGATTTTATTCTCTCTTATTGCTGAGTAATATTCCACTGTGTATCTATACCACATTTTCTTTATCCACTCATCTACTGAGGAGCATCTAGGTTGGTTCCACAGTCTAGCTATTGTGAATTGTGCTGCTATGAACATTGATGTGGCTGTGTCCCTGTAGTAGGCTGTGTCTAAGTCCTTTGGGTGTAGACGGAGGAGAGGGATAGCTGGGTCATAAGGTGGTTCCATTCCCAGTTTTCCAAGGAATCTCCACACTGCTTTCCAGATTGGCTGCACCATTTTGCAGTCCCACCAGCAGTGTGTGAGTGTGGGACCTCCAGGGACCCCCACCATCCTCCTTGTTCCTGTGAAGAGAAGCCCAAGCTGACCTTTTCAAGAATGTGTCTCAATTTTCGGTAGAAGAGGGAGGTGGGGAGGAAGTGGGGGCCCAGAAGCTCTTGAAAAGATGGGATTCAGCAAGGCGTGGTGCCTGTCATCCCAGAGGCTCAGGAGGCTGAGGCAGGAGGACCGTGAGTTCAAAGCCAGCCTCAGCAAAAGCGAGGCGCTAAGCAACTCAGCGAGACCCTGTCTCTCAATAAAATACCCAATGGGGCTGGGGATGCGGCTCAGTGGTCGAGTGCCCCTGAGTTCAATGCCCGGGACCAAAAAAAAAAAAAAAAAAAAAAAGGGGGGGGGGAGAATTCAACTCATAAAATTTCAGGAATAAATTCAAAATAGTAAACGACAAAAGGATCCCCATATTTGTTTTAAACGGCAGGCGCTGTGTGACCAGAGAGGAAAAGCGGGCTGGCTGTCCCCTGGCATTCCCTTCTGGCAGGGAAAAAGCCAACGGAGAACTTCATCGCACCGATTCGCTCACGCTCCGGCAGGCAGGTGATGAAATCATCAGATGAGGGTCCCGATCCCGTCTCCCACAGTCACTTTGGCCAAGTGTGCCGTGTCTAACATAATGAAGGCGGCTTGATTAAATGTTCGCTGGCTGCGGCGGCTGTGCTAATTTGGAGATGGGCTTATTAGTTTAATGACCGCTCCAAGTCATCAGAATTCATTAGCATTAGTGCGGTGGCTTCCTTCGACATCAGCCCAAGGCTCCAGGGTGCCATTGTCACCATTTCTCTATTTATATCACTCCTGCTTCTCGGGGAGGGTTCTGTGCGTGGGCGTGCGTTTGCAGCATCTCTTATTTCATCTCCTACGTGGCCCCATTCCCCCACGTCCCTTCACGTGTGCAGACTTCCTTGCAGTTCCCGGCATGGTTCCTACCGCAGGGCCTTTGCACTGCTTTGTTCCCTGCTGCGGGGAAAGCACGCTTACCCAGGATGGCAACGTGAGATTCCCTGGGTTCAAACGTCACCTCAGAGGGACCTGTTGTGGACCACCCTTCATAATGAATACACAGGGAAGTCGGGTTTGGCCGATGGGAACGTGAGATGAACCCGGATCTATCTAGCAGGGACCAGTGTCTCCCGCTCAGCAATGAAGTGTAAACATCTTTCCAGGTCAACTCCCTTAGAGCCTTTAAATGAGAAGAAAAGAAAGAAAGAAAAGAACCTACACCGAAACGCAGGGAACAAGCCACTACCACAACAGAGAGCCCTTTCTACCTCGATGCGGGCATCGGCAATTATGGCGACTGGGATGTAGGGAACAATAGGGCGGTCCTCATTTGTCGCTCGCTCTCCGGTTTGAACTGCGAGCTGGTGATCGCACTAATGGTCCCGTGGACGCTCGTCGCTTGAGGAACCGCTGGACAGCGAGGACTCATCAGAGTGGGCAAGAAAGTGAGAGAAAATGTAAAATACATTTTAAAAAGAGATTTTCTTTAGCTTGGAGGTAAAGTTTAATTGGAAGATTTTTTTTTTCTCCTGGCTTTGTTTTTTTTTTCCCCCCTCTTCATTCTCCACCCCTCCTCTATAGATCCTGCCTGAGAACATTTGTTCTTAAATATAAACAAACAGAATCATCCTAATTATTTAATCTGCTCGCCCGCGGAAGGCCTCGCATCGGAGGGTCAGCAAGACTCTCCCGCTAGGGGGAAAGAGGGAAAGTGGAGATTCAAAAGCAGAATTTTGACCAGTTCACAGCGTGTGGTACTATATCAGGTGTGCTTGAGCCCAACTCATCTATTGGACTAAGAAAATGAGCTCATCATGTTTGGATCCAAACAAAACCAACAACACAAAAAGCAGAAGATTCATTCTGCTTTGGGCTGCTTTGATCCCTACTCTGCATTGTAAGTTCTTGGATGGAAGAGATCTGTCTGATTTATTTCTTAACCCTCATAACCTTTCTTTTTTTTTTTTTTTTTTTTGGTACCAGGGATTGAACTCAGGGCCGCTCCACCACTGGGCCACATCCCCAACCCTTGTTTTGGTTTTTATTAGAGACAGGGTCTCACTGAGTTGCTAAGGGCCTCGCCATAGCTGAGGCTGGCTTTGAGCTCGCGATCCTCCCGCCTCAGCCTCCCAGGTTCTGGGATGACAGGCGTGCGCCACCGTGCCCGGCTGTAGAACCTGTCTTAACACAAGGTGACTTGGAGTGAATGGGTGGATGGATGAAGGGAACCCCAGTTTTGTTCTCTCTCTTCTCTCTGACGCACGACCAGGGATTGCTGACTGCTACACTTCACACACTGGAGGAAAGTCAACACTGAAACCTACATGTGCTGTATTACCTTTCCCCAGAAAGAAAAAAAAAAAAAAGGATGATTCTCAACAAGACGCCGTAGTAAAGAAGAAGCCATACGTATTCAGCATCATGTAACCCAAACAGGAAACTGTGATTGGTTTTGGTAGGGAGGGAGGATTTGGGGGGGATGAAGTAGGACTTCCTCAAGATCCTGAAACCTGAGGTCCCTATGTAACCACGCGCTGGGAATCTTTTTAAAACCCCCACAAATGCATTCTCATCAAAAGTGTATATATGATGATTTGCATCAATGACTGCATCAATGATTGCATCAATGATTCCAGAGGGTCTTTGTGGGGGTCCCTGGAAGTCACGGCCATGTAGATCCAAGGGGCTCCTAGCCCTGGTAGGTCTCCCAGGATTTCTGGGTTTACTGAAGTGAGCCTCTTGCTCCCCATCCACACGCGTTGGAAGTGACATGTACAGAAACAAGGGGGAGGAGTCCGAGTCCGTTTCTCTCTGTGGATCCTGGATCCCGGCAGAAACAAACCCACACCAAACATTGAGTTGGCTGCGGGGGAGAGGTTTCTCTCAAAGTTTCTCCATCCAGGTGAGAGCCGGGTTCAGAGAACTGGAGACAGGCGGTAGAGCCCTCAGGGACGTCTTAGCAGCAAGAACCTCTGGCCAACCTCGGGACACGGGAGAGGAAATGGGAAGAAATACAGTCTTCGGGGTCCCATGAGAGCTGGAGCTGGGGGCAGGGCCACCCAGGGGGAGGCTCAGACATGGCGGGCCAGGGCCACCTGAAGACGTAGCAGGAAGGGAGCAGGCGTCACCACCCCAGCCTCTCTCCTGCCCGCGGTGTCCGCGGGTCAAACGCAGCCAGAGGCCAGTGCACAGGGAGACACGAGTCTCGCAGTCCTGTGGGTCGCAGAGACGGCAAAGCAGGTGGAGAACGGGTGTTGAGGCAGGGAGGGGACGCTGGGCTACCCGGCACCCGGGTTCCCAGATGGGGACGATCCGGAGGAGGATGCCAGCTGCCCATTGGTGGAGGAAACTGGAGTTGAAGGGAGCAGAGTCCAGGAGAAGCTCCCCACACTGGAATGAGGTGCTCCCCTTCTTTTGCACGTTGGACTTTGGTCTGAGTGGCGGATGGAGAGAAAACAATACTGGACCCTTAGCCGGGCGCGGTGGCGCATGCCTGTCATCCCAGCGCTTGGGAGGCTGAGGCAGGAGGATCGTGAGTTCAAAGCCAGCCTCAGCCATGGCGAGGCACTGAGCAACTCAGGGAGACCCTGTCTCTAATAAAATACAAAAAAGGGCTGGGATGGGGCCCAGGGGTCGAGGGCCCCTGAGTTCAATCCCCGGTACCACAAAAAAAAAAAAAAAAAAAAAAAAAAAAAGAAAGAAAGAAAAGAAAGAAAACAACACTGGGCCCTTGAGGTGTTGTACCACACAAAGACCTCAAAGATTCTGGCACTAAGAGATGCATCCTTATGGTGGTGAGCTACCCAGATGATTCCCAGTGACCCTACGCTTTTATCGTCCCCATCCACATTAGACCAGACTGCAGAGGTGAGAGTGGATCACGTCCGAGTGAGGTAGCACGAGAGACGCCGTCCTCCCGCTCGCTCTGTCTCTCTCTGCCTCTTTTCCATCTCTCTCTCTCTCTCTCTCTCTCCTCTCTTTCTGCCTCTCCGCTTGATCTAGAGGAAACTTCACGAGAGACCCGTCCAGTGCAGAGCTGAGCTTTCCCACCAGTGGTCACATAAATGAGTGTGGAAGTGCATTGTCCCTCTGTTGAGCCTTCGGATGAGACCGTAGCCCAACCCCACGAGAGGCTCTGAGCCAGAACCGCAAGGCTAAGCTGCCCCAGAAAGCACGAAGCAGCTGTTTGTTGTTTCAAGCCGCTCTTTTGTAGCGCGTCGGCAGTGAGTTTGTACACACCTCTGGGCCGGGTGCATTTGCCAACGCGTCAAGGCAGGAGGGACCACTAAGGGACAATGGCACCTTTTATTTGGCGTTTATCGAGGTCATTCACAAAGCCTGGGTTTGCACTCCCTGTACCACCAAGGGCTTGTCTTGCCTCCCTGAGACTTGGTTCCTTCTTTTTGCAATCAAGACCACAGGAAAACCTGGCAAAAGCATCGTCCCCAAAGACTAAACAGAATAAAGTATTCCACGTGTCTAGGAAGAGCGTCTGGAGCATAGTAGCTGCTTAAGAAATTTAGAGAGAACTGAATTTCAAACACTGCCTATCATTAATAGGACGACCTGACCGGGGCCCGTGACAATGGTTCACCAGGGTGGCGATGGTATATTTCGGCTCTATCTTCTCTTGCCTCGAGGACAGCTCTGTTCTCTCACAGTTGCTGCAATGTCCAACTCCCTCGGCCTCCCCCACAACACGCCCTTCTGCCAACCCCAGCAGCCTGGAGCTTTGGAACCTCCTCCTCCTGACCATGGACAATCAGCCGTGTCCGCGCGGCCCTCCTTGGCACGCTGGGCAATCTCTGATTTTCTGGACCGTGCTCTGTCACTCCCTGGGTGAGCGCCAGACTTGACTCACGGTTTCCATCCTCTAATGACTGGGGGACGAGTGCTTGACTGAGTCACAGGGAACCGGGTGGAGTTTAGGCTGAATCTCACGGGGCTGGTGGGGGGCTGGGTGGGGCTCAGAAAATGCCACCAATAATAGACAAAGAGCAGCGAACCCAGGCTGCGCCACCATCCACGCTTAACCTGGGCAATTGACCAGTTTCCCCTACTCATGAAAACGGCCAAGGGTTTCCCACTGGGAAGGGCCTCTCCTCTAGAGGTGCTTGTTTGAGTTCCACGCCATAGGCTCCAACCGGGAACTCCTCTGGAAAGGGTTAGAAGTATCATTATTTCTTCTCTGAAGCAATCCACCTTGCTGAAGAACACACATTCCAAAAAAAAGATACATGCACCACCGGCGCCGTGGCGCACACCTGTCATCCCAGCACTTGGGAGGCTGAGGCAGGAGGATCGGAGTTCAAAGCCAGCCTCAGCCATGGCGAGGCACTTAGCAACTCAGTGAGACCCTGTCTCTAATAAAATACAAAAAAGGGCTGGGGATGGGGCTCAGTTGTTGAGTGTCCCTGAGTTCAATCCCTGGTACCAAAAAAAAAAAAAAAAAAAAAAGCTATCATCCCACTGGGCACGGGTGGTGCACGCCTGTCATCCCAGCACTTGGGAGGCTGAGGCAGGAGGATCGCGAGTTCAAAGCCAGCCTCAGCCATGGAGAGGCACTGAGCAACTCAGTGAGACCCTGTCTCTAATAAAATACAAAAAAAGGGCTGGGGATGTGGCCCAGTGGTCGAGTGCCCTGAGTTCAATCCCTGGTATATGAACAGAATCTTTAGGGTTGTGCTGTTTGTAACGCTGAAAAACAGCAGGCTCCATACCCTCATAACAAATTAAATCAATCCAGAAACTTCCAGGAGCGGGAGACTCTGTGATCACTGGCAAGAAGGGCCTGTGTTTCTGTGTGCTGAAAACCACCCCACACCAGAAGTGCACCACATCCGATGCAGTGAGCCGTGTCACGGGTGTCCCAGAATCCTGTGGTCCCCTTTCTGTTTTGAATTATCTTCGGAGGGTAGAGGCGCATTTATGAATTTAAACAGGAATTTCAGAGGTCTGGAGAGTTCCACGCTAAACTGTGAACAGTAATTGGGGGTGGCCTGGCTTCGGGAGGAATCAGAAGAGAAATGGTTCCTTGACTCTTTAAGGATCTATAAAACCCTGTCGTGTTTGAAATGCTGACGATAAACATGTTTGTGGGTGACTCGTGACTCTCCTTTGCTCGATGGCGTCAGCGCTGAGAGGCAGAACGGGGGGCAGCCTGCGTGCCTCTGGTTTCTGTGCCGAAGGAAAGAAGTTACGTACAACTCACTGGTTTGTGCAGAGAGTCCAAAGGAGTGGGAGAGAGGGGAGAACAGGGAGGATCGTGGGGAAAACCGAGCAGTGAAGATAGGAGCGAGCCCTGATTCTGGTCAACCACAGCTCGGGCAGAATTCTCAAAAGCTAAGATCACCTGGGAGTTCTTAAAAATACACACCCCAAGGTTTCAGCTCAGGGGCTCTTAAGGCAGCAGGCCTAGAGAGAGCCAGGGAAACTATTTCAAGGCATCCCCCCTCTGTTTATTTTGATGAGAAACTTTGAACAATAAGGTTAGAGCCCAGCTGTCTATCCACTACCTGTGCATCCTTGGAAAAACTGCTTGACCTCTCTGTTGCTTGGCTTCTTCACTTATAAACAGTGCAAAAGACTCCCCATGTACCCATTCTCAAACTTAAGCGTGCATTATCTGGATTATCCAGAGGGCTTAGGTCACCGATCTCTCTCTCTGCAAGTTTCTGAGTTCTTGGGTCTGAGGGACAGACCACCTGGAAATGTGTATTTGTAACAAGTTCAAAGGCTGCGGCTGCACTAGGAACCATACTTTGGAGAAGATTAGATTCTGGGATTCAACAGTGCAATGACAGACCCAGAAATCAGCATCCTGGTCCCAGGGAGACCTGCGCTGCCCCTCCCCCCTCCTGTCCAGCATGGGGCACGGAGACGGCAGAGGTCACCCAGAGGATCGCCGGCCTGCTGCGGGTGCTTCCCTAATGAGGTCTGTTGCTCTGAATGTTCAACCATGCAGTCCAGCCACCGTCCCTTCTGAGGCCCTCCTAGCACGGTTCCATGGCCCATCCTGCTGGGGACACCGGCCAAGTGACAGCCAGCCAGCCTTCCTTCCCAACCCGTGACTCATCTAAGCAAACGCTTCGTGTTTCTCTGACCACAGTCACCTAGCCCCACATCAGGGGCCACCGGGAAGTGCACATTTTAACTTCAGATAAAAAAAAATTTATATGTCGCCACCTGAAGCGATGGCGGCTTGGAGCAACGACGCCACGGGAATAAGTTCAGAGGTGGACTGGAAACAAACAGGCTCTTTATTCTGCTAGCTTCTCTCTCCGGCTCCAACAACAACTCCCACACGCTATCCACACTCTGCCAATCACCAAAATGGCTCCGACCCCTTCCGCCAAGTCCCCGGCCAAGTCTCGCGAGATCATGCAAATGGCGCCTACCTGGTCCGCATGTCCCGGGCCAAGTCTCGCGAGAGCATGGAAGGTGGGAATGCTTTATGGCTCACAGCTAACCGCAATCTTATCTATCTCCTTAATTAGGGCTCCTACATATATATATGCCGGTTCTCAGGGATGGAGCCACTTTGGAATTTTTAACGCGTCTTGTGGATCCTTGTAAGTTGGAGAATCGCTGTTCTCCACTTGTCTGGGCCCGATAAGTTGGTTCAGAGACATGGCACCGTAGGATGGGAGAGCGATTTTGGCAATGTGACAAGAAGAGCAATGATACTAACTAGCCTTCTTGAGCACTTACTACGTGTGAGGCCTTTAACACAAGGTACCCGCAGCACTATAGAGCAGGGACACTAGAGAGCACTACCCCCTGAGGGCCAAGTGCAGCCCTCCTCCCGTGTTGGCAAATGAAGTTTTGTTGGTTGATGTGTTACCCAGGACAGCCTGTGTGTGCTACAGTGGCAGGATTGAGGGGTTGGATCAGACAGCCTGAATCACAAATTCTCAAAACTTGAAAGCCACTTTCTTTCTCTTTTATTTTTTTATTATTTTTTATTTTTATTTTTATTTTTATTTTTTGGTACTGGGGATTGGACCCAAGGGCGCTTTACCACTAAACTACATCCCCAGTCTCTTTTTCATTTTTTTAAATTTAAAGACAGGGCCTCATTAAGTTGCTAAGGCCAGCCTTGAACTTGCAATCCTCCTGCCTCAGCCTCCTGAGCTGCTGGAATCTCAGGCATGTGCCACCACGCAGGGCTGAAGCCGTTCGGCAGGGTCTTCAATCTATCCACGGTGTTTATCTCCTTGTTCTAAATGCTCGACAAAACTCTACACAAAAGTTGTAAATGTGTTTGCATGACTGTGCGATAGGAAAGACTGTATGTCTGTTGTTTGCTTTTTATTTATTTTTCTTTCTTCCAGTCCTGGGTTGGGACCCAGAGCCTCGGTATGCCAAGCCAGCGCCCTGCCTCTGAGCCACGCTCCCCACCTAGCAAAGCCCCTGCACCGCTGCCCAGTGCTGCTAGGTGAGGTGACCTTTTCAGCCCCCCGGGATCTGGATTAGGGGTTTGAATAACACCCCTAAGCCCTGCACTCTATTTAATTTTCCTGATTGATGGACAGGATTCTTGCACCTCCTGGGGGATGAAGGCTCGGGCAACCTCAGACCGCTTCCCAGGCTGAGCCCGCAGTTCCTCAGCCTGTTTAGTGCTGGGTCCTGCAACAGAGTCCCTCTCCGGGGCCGCAGCATGCCTCTTTTCAGCAAGGTGGCAGAGCCAAACCCCGCGTCCCTCCACAGACTGGGGTTTCCTCTAGTGGCTGTGGCTCTGGGTCTTGTTGACACATGTGACCTAGCCGGGAATGCAGCCGCTGGGACAGTCTGTGACTCTCACCAACAGGCTTCCTTGGGGCTCCCGGGACCCCCCAGGTCCCATTTGTTGGCATGAACTGGGTCAGGGGTGGGACAACCGCAACCTCCAAGGTAGCTCTCTAAGAAGTCCAGGGATGGCCAGAGGCGTGTCCTGGCCAGCCGCAAGGATGGGGCTAGGAGAGCTGACCCCTGCTTGGGAGGGCTTGAGTTCTTCCTCCGGGTCAGGTGGCAGGCCATCCAGGATCTGACCCGACCAGGAGGGGAGCGGGTCAAGATGGGCAGCGAGGCCTCTGGGGACACTGTCCTGCGTCCTCAAGTCCTTCTCTTTTAATTGGAGCCACCTCTGCTTCCCAAGCAGTGGGTATAAGGCAGCTGAGGCGGGGGCAGTGGACACCTGGACTTATCCACCCATAGGACCAGCTGGAAGCTTGCAGCTATGCAAATCAAAGGTGACCCCATAAATGCCCCAGGCAGTGTGGGGGTCCCCCCACCTGCAGCATCAGCGTGACTCGGGAACCTGTTAGGAATGCAGACCCCTCCAGACCTGGGCATCAGTCTCTGAGAGTAGGTCAAGGCCATCTGTGTTTGCATGAGTCCTGCATGGGTTTTGATGCACGGTCAAGTTTGAGAATCAGGATCTTAGGAGAAAATGCCAAATTACAATAAAAAAAAAAAAAATGTGAGTCTCTCCAAGCACTGATCCAGTAAGCCTTCATTTCTAAACACATAAAACCCTCTTGTGTCCATTAACTAATTAAGACGTCAGACCACCAGCCTGGCTCAGATGCTTTCAGAAATAACACAAGCAATTACACTCAAGTTCTCTGATTACTATCGTGCCGCTAAATCCCTCAGCCAACCTATGTCTTCGCTGTCCTGTCTCCTACCTTTCTTCTCTCTCTCTCTCTCTCTCTCTCTCTCTCTCTCTCTCTCTCTCGTTGCATTTAGGGAGTAGGGATCAGGGTGAGCATTGGACCTTCCTACCCAGCAGCTCACGGTCTGGCTCAGCAGGTACCAGTGTGCTCCTCAGCTACAGATAGGGACATTCATAGCCAAAAGGAGTCACTGTCAGATACAGGCGAGGAGCGTCGAGTGGACAGAATACTCTACTGCAGGACTCTGCATAGCCCAAGTGCATGGCTCTTAAAGTAGGGGAGGGGCAGGCATTGATAGGATGTCCTGAACTTGACCGCAGACCTCAAGTTTCCGGAACGGAGCGGGACACGGGACACGCACGTTTGGGAGAGGCTGATTCAGAAGACCAACGCTTTCTCCCCAGGAGCGTCGTCATCCATTGGGGACAGCACGGGACACAAAGCCAGGGACCCAGAAGAGCGCTCTGTAGAGTGTGCTGACCCTGAAAAGGTCGAGGGCGGGGGCTCCCAGGCTTGGGCTCTCCCAGGCTCTCTGACAGTCCTGACCCCCACTTGGGGGCATCTAGGTGGAGGGTGAGCAGAAAAAAAAAAAAAAAAAAAAACAGGTGTTTAAAAAATTGAAGGCACCTTTTGGTCTCCAACCAAAGCCCAGGTGGTTCCAGGAGGCTGATCACGGTGGGATCTCAGGATAAAGGATGAGAACGCCGATCCCACGCTGCCCAGAACCCACTCCCGGAGATTCTAATTCAGGAGATCTGGCGGGAGGCCTGGGAACCTAGGTTTTATGAAAGCTCCCAGGAGCTAGTCTTGGGTGTTCACAGAGGGCTGAGAGCCACTGGTTTATAGGAATCCATGCATGGTGTTTATGCCACGGTATAGTCAGAGGAATCTGGAAACCAGGGCTCTGTCTATGAACTCGGAAATTGATGGAAGGAGGGCAGGCAGCTCCTTTCTGTAGTAGCAGCCTTGAAGTTTTCAGCAGGCTCAAATGGGCTGTGGTTTCTGCCTGGGGGTAGCGACAGAGAGGCAGGGGCAGAGAGAGAGACAGAGAAAGAGAAAGAGCTTTTTCTTTTCCTATAAACGTAAAGGATACAAAATCCTGGTTTCATTTAGTGTCAAGGACCAAAGAAATAATTTAGGGTAAAATTTAAAAATGCTTCAGCTCCCTTTTTTTTTTTTTTTTTTTCCGTTAAACTTGAAAAAGTTTTTTTTTTCTATTGAGTCTCACAAGAGGATGTGATTTTTCTTTTTTTAGTTTTATCATCGAGATGATCTATCTTGGTGGTCTTCAATCTACTTTTAGCAGTGGAAAGCTTTTCCCAAGGGAAGCCTTCTGGTCAAACCCTAATTACGTAGGACAGATTGAAGAAAGGCCACTCTGGTTGAAAAAATAGATGAGAGATCTGAAGTCTACGTCCATGGGCTCTTGGCTCAGTGACTTTTTTGAAGCAACGGAAGCATTTTCTGGTAACAAGAGTGGGCAATGAATGCACTTTCTGGATCCTTCTCTCACTCAAAAAAACTCCATAAGGGAGCCAGCGGTGTTGTCCCCGCTGTGAAGTGGCATCACCCAAGAATATCTCATTAGTCACTATGAGAGGGCCACTTTCAAGTTTTGCAATGTGACAGAATATCTCAGACTCCATGTGTGAACTGAAATATCTAGAAATTGCGTGTCAACCTTCTCTGTATTGTTTAGTCTTTCCTTTAATTGACATCATTCAAATGTCTATGAAGGTGCCTTCAATGTTTTTAAACACCTGGGTTTTGGTAGAGTTCATGCCTCGATCCTACATCCCCAGAAGATGACAGCAGCGAGTTCTTGCAAGACTAAGTAACCAGGGCAGATTTATTTGACGGAACATGAAAGAAATAGGGCTGCGCACATCTGTACCACTGATCGTTTTAGTTGCAATAATAGCCCAAATAATGAGGGTCAAGACTTTCTAGATGTTTTTCTTCAGTTTTCTTATTGTTAATGATTTTCTTAAATCGGTCATTCCAGCTTCATGTACTTATCCAACCTTTATTAAGAGCATGATGAAAACCTTGTGCATGTTAAATATGTGCAATTTGTAGAGTTCGGGTGGATGTATACACCCAAGCAACCCTTCCTCAGCTCAAAATGGAATAAACACCTCGGGGGCAGCCCCTAAACTATAAACTCCTTGAAGAAAACATAGAGAATAAGAATCTGAGCTCCACTGAGACAGAACTTGGAAGGGAAAGAAGGAATGGAGCAGGTGGATGATCCGATCAGGTTGAAGGGTCAGTCACCTTTCGAGAGGCATTTGGCTTTGAACTCGCGATCCTCCTGCCTCAGCCTCCCGAGTGCTGGGATGACAGGCACGGGCCACGGCGCCCGGCTCTCTGGAGGCATTTGGAAGAGATGTGCCAGGGGCAAGAAAATTAAAGTCAACAAAGGAAGTGGCGTCAGGGGAGCGATGACCTGGACCTTCAGTGACTCAGGAGTCCTAGACTGCTTTCCGCTTCTAAAGGGTGCTTCTTAGACATTGCGAAGCTCAGAGGTGGCGCTCGAAGGAGAACAGGTCAGGTTGATCAGCAAGTGTTTTTCCTATGTTTCTTTAAAAATAGTCTTGATTTTGCATTTTGTTGCATCTGTGCTGAGACCAAGGATGGAGGGGGGTAGGGGGGAATTTGCATATTTAGATGGTGGTTCATCCCTGGGCTGCCTGACCTTTGCCTCCTGTCACTCCAAATCCTGGACAGTCCAGAGAGCCTAGCACAGTGGTTCAAAAAGCAGGGTCCCCAGACTAGCAGCATCAGCTTCCCCTAGGAGACACACCTCCAAAAGCCCCATCCTGGACCTGCTGGCTCAGAAGCTCTGTGGGCAGGGCCCAGCCATGCTGAATAAATAGCATGACGAGCTCAGGGCTTGCTGATGGCCACTCCCATTTGAGCACTACTGACCCTTTGCAAGGCTTTGGTGACTGCCCGTCTATACCCACCTTCCTCTAAATTCTACTCTCCAACCCTGACCTACCTTACCTTTAGCTACTGGGCACTTCTGGGCCTTGGCCATTAAGAGCACAGACTTTTGGGTTCTACCCCACAACTCCACCCCAACTTGTGGGACAAGCCACACTGACTTCTTTATAGCTTGATTTCTTTTCCTATGAAGTGGGAACGAGAAACACAGTTTCAAGCTACAGTCGTGGTGGTGATGATTTGATGAGTTAATCACACTAAACAATGCCCAGCACATAGTAGGGACTCAAGATAGGTTAGTAATCACAGTTGTCAGCTTTCCCACTAGAAGGCAGCCCTGTATAAATACCAGTTCACACGGCCCTCATCGCCAATCTGGGAAGACAGCGACGTGCTTACATAACAGAAGGAAGGATAGACTCAGCAGCGCTGGCCGGCTTGCCCCGCGTCAACAGCTGGTAAATGGCAGAGCTGGATTAGAAGAAAGGCGTGCCCCAACTCAGCATCTAGGTTGTATCAGGAGAAAGAGATTCTCCAGGACAAACTGTCTTTTCCTTTACTGCGAACACTTGAATGGAGGTTTCTAATTATAATGCGCTTAAAAACTCAAACAATAAAGAAGTATGACATGTATAACAAGGCCACATTTATTTTCTAGAACTCCATGCACCAAGAGTAACTGCTTTTAAGTGGGGCGGTAGTATACACTTGTAATCCCAGCCAGAGGCTGAGGCAGAAAGATTGAAAATTTGAGGCCAGCCTCTCCAACTGAATGAGGTTGTATGTCAAAATAAAATTGAAAAATAGTCTGGGGTATTTGACTAAATACCCCATTTGGTAAATGCTCAGTGGTAGAGTGCTTGCCTAGCATGCATAGGGTTCAATCCCCAGTCCAGCAAGAAAAGAAAAATATCTTGTCATTTTTAGTTTAATAAATTGGGGACATCTTTCCACTTATAAATAAATATTCTTCTCTAAAGTTCTATGATATGCCACTTACGGATTTCCTCTAATGAATTTCCCATATAACGAATATGTTAGATAATTTCCAATATGTTTTGCTTGGTGAACAACACCACTACAACAAAAAGTATGTACTGTTTTAAAATATTGTCCAATCATCTCCTTAGGAAAGCGTAAACTAGTGATGGGTACTCACATTTTTTAAAGGTTCTAATACAGATTTTTTTCCAAATCTCCCTGCAAAAAAATAATGCTTTTCCAGACACCAGCAGTGTCTGTGTGCTTAAATCTGTGCAATAGATTGATCCTTTTTTCTCCCTCTTTGGGGACCCCTGTAGTGGTTGAGTTTCTTTAAGTACATTCACTCAATATGGCTGGGGTTGAGAACTGGATCTCACTGTTCCTCCTGGCTTTGCCTCCTCCCAGAATCATTCGCTTTATGCCAATCCCCAACAGTTCTCAGCCAAACGCTGAGACTCCTGGCAGGATGTTCTGTTAGACCAGGTCCCTCCATGTGTAAGTAGGCTGTTCTCTCATTATACCGCGTGATGTTTGCATGTAATTGAGGTCTTGCCCCAGAAGTGTTAACTTCATTGGATACCGACCACAGGACTTTTTTTTATTTTTCCAAATCACCACCCCACCCCACCCCACCCCACCCCCAAAAAGGAAAAGAAATTGCCAGGGTACAGACAGACCTTTCTTTCAAATACATTGCCTGAGTTCTTATATTAAGTCATGTTTTCTCTGGCAAGAACTGCCCTTGTATTTTTTTTTTTTTCTGTCAGTTTAGTCTATAAATGAAATGGAGTTACTGCCCCTATTAAAATAGAACACTGTGCCCTTGGTTGGCTCTTAACGGGTGGGAAAACCCCATTAAGTGTTTGTGAAATATGTCTTAAATACAGGAATTTTAATCTAGTGGTCTAATAAATCCCTCTCCTCTACTCAAATGAAAGTCTTAGGTTTTCCGGCATCTGTTCAGCTATTTGTTCACTGAACCCTCCCTATGCAAACCTGACCCTGAGAACCAATCGTGAGTTGAGGACATTTCTTCTGTTGGGGTAATTTTTTTTTTTTTTTTTTTAAAGCACATCTTTCGAAGAATCAGAAAATTTGACAGGTGTATTCCATGGTAAGCTGCTATTTTAGAAATGTGCCCAGAATTCTTCATTTTCCAGGATTAAAAAAAAAAAAAAAAACCCACAAAATTTCTACAAGTGACCCAGGATATGACAACTCAGACTATTCTGAGATCTGAGGCCACACAATGTTGTAAGTCCGTACATTTGCCACAAGATTCAACGGCTAAGAAGCAAGATTCTCCCTTTCCAGAAAATTCCATGAAGATTGAGAAGTTTCTCCTTAGTACATCAAGCTGCCTGTGAGTAGATTAACTCACTCTTCTGCACACGTGTGTCTACAATTTTGTGTGTGTGTGTGTGGATGTGGCGGGTATTTGTTAGGAAACCTAGTTTGCTGGGCGTAAATCTCATCTTCATACTGGCAGGAGTAAGATTATGCTCATCTACATTTGTCGTCAATTTTTATTTTGGCCCCACCCTTGCTGCTTAAAATTTACTTCCTAAAACAAGTGCTATTTTGCTCTATGATCAAAACTGTAACCTTCAGGGTCAGGAAACTAGCATTGATACGTTGTTACCATATGCCTCTCAGACTCAGGTTAGGTTTCTCTTTACTGAATCCCTGACACATTTGTAGCTAAACTTTTCAGTTCAGAATCACCCTCTCTCAGGTTCCTTCCAGTCTGGAGTAATTTTGCTTTCTTGACTTTGGTGTGTGATGAATGTCTTTCAACACAATGGGGCAAAAGGTGGTTCAAAATAAATAGCATCCACAGGTATCCTACCTACTTTGTAACTTTCAAAATGGGACAAAAATGGAGAGGCACAAGTTCCAGCAACCATCTGGGTTTTATATTGCTCTAAAAGTTCACTTGAGAGCTATGGGCTTGTGATTCATTTCCTCTTACCCAAGTGGTGGGTCTTAGAGCTCAGAGATTCATCTGCTTAAGCAATCCTTCCTTCCTTCCTTCCTTCCTTTCTCCCTCTTTCCTCCCTCCCTCATCTTTTCTCCCTGCTACTTTTTCTATTTATCCATTCAACAAACATTTGTCTATTAAGAAAAAGAGGAAGAAGAAGAAAAAGGAGGAGGAGGAGGGGAGGAGGAGGAGAAGGAGAAGAGGAGGAGAAGGAGGAAGAGGAGGAAGAAAGAAGATGAATGAGCACTTTCTCTGCTGAGACTGGACATCAGAATCCTTCTCAACCCAGTATTTTGGGTAGGCCCAGCCCTCTTCTTCCTGTTGGCATTGCAGAGATAAACAAATGAGAAAGCATAATTTAGGTGGCCAGGGATTCCCACATACCATGTGAAACAGGGCCTTGCATGTAGACGTTACTTGGATTGATTTAACTTGGTGTTAAAATAATCTTTCCTTTCAAGGTGGGAGGGGAGAGGAGTCACAGAAGAAAAATTACAACAGAGAACCAAACCACATCCTATAATACTGAGTCAAGTATGTGCTTGTTTCTTTTGTTGCTTCTGCTGTGGAGGGACAGATGCCTGGAAAATTTGAATTGCTAAGAGCTGGGATTGTCCCACATATCCTTAGGAAGATAAAAGAGGAAGTGTGACTGAGTCCATCAGCGCTGACTAACAAACCCTTAATGCATGTTTCAGTTGGCAATTTTAGGGCTCATCCCCTTAAATCAGTGGGGCCCTGCCCTTAGTTCCATTTCGGAGGTTGGACACTCCTGAAGATTCTGTCATCATTTGGAATATTTTCAGGTCTTCCTGATTTGGGGAGGGGCGAGGGGGGCAGAAAGGAATGCGACTTGCTTGATTAGTTGGAGCAATTTCTTTATTGGCAGCTAGATCTGTAGACTTAACTCTGGAGAAAGAGTAAAATATCTTGCAGGGAATGCTCCTCAGGAATTAGTAAATGATTCCCTTGATGGTAAAAATTGCAGATCAGTCAACTAAGATGCAACCATGAATTAAGAAAAAAAAAAAAGATAAATACATGAATAATGACATATTGCTGTTCATGTGTCACTTGTAAATACATACCTGTTTAGACATTTCCAAATGCCATGTTTGAAAAGGAGTTTCAAGGGGATCTGGCTGATGGCATCATGTTTGCTTTTTTTTTTTTTTTTTTTTTTTTAATCAAGTACTGGGCATTGAACCCCGGGCCTCTACATGTGCTAGGCAAGTGCCCTACCACTGAGCCACACCCCCAGCCCTGTAGGGTCTTTCTTAAAATGTCCTCATGTAATGAACTCTATCAGGGAAAGTGGCTAAAATCTTTGGCCTGGGGTTGGGGGGTTGTCACTCAAGAACTTGCCTTTGGAGGGCCCTCCTGTGCTTGGAGCCATCTGACCTATGGGTGGAAGCTGACCACAACAGGCTTGAGATGCCCCCCATAGGGTTGGGGGCAGGGTCAACATCATTAGTCATAGGAGGTGATAGATATGAGGAGGACCAGGATGAGAGAGGAGTGGGTGGGACAGAAAATGCACCAGAGCTGGAGGAGAGGAGGCCCACTAGGAACCCAGAGTCGTCTTCTGAAGTCCTCCTTCTTTCTGCCTCCCTCCCCTCTGCTCTTCCCATGGTCCTGCCTCACTATCTCTGCTCCTGCTAGAGCCTCTCTGCTTGATCTGTCTGCTTTTCCAATCCCCTGATTTCCTTTTGCAAACCAGGAAGAGAACAGGTTATCTTCCTGAGGTCAGCATGCCTGGTCAGTGCCAGCCACAGGTGCTATGCGCTCGGGCTGGCCTTCCTCCATGATGCCAGCCTTGGGTGGGTCGGGGAAGAAAGCATTCCAAGCAGCAAGCGGGACGTTTTGAAAGCCCTTTTTATTACCCATGCTGCTGCCCAAACCCTCCCCCATCACTCAGCCTACTTTGAAATTAATTAACGCCCAGCTCGGAGAATGCAGGCTTTATGTAATAAAACCGCTCCCTCGCCCTGCCCTCCCTCTGAACCGGGCCTCGAGCATTTTCAGCGAATTTGAGGCTGTTGACAAGCGATGGATCGACAGCCCTTGATTTGGGAGGCCTCCCTCTTTGACTGAAGACAGGTAAAGACAGTAGCAGCCACAGTGCCAAAAACCAACCTGATGTTCTTGGTCTCTGTCCGGGAAACACCCAACCTTGGGGGTTAGGACTGGGTTTAGATGCTACCTTCTCTGGTTCTCAAACTTTTCTGCATGTTAGAATCACTTGGGGGTGGGGGTGGGGGGTGTGCAGTTTTTAAAAATCTGGATGGCCAAGCCAGACCCTAGACCAACTAAGCTGAAATCCCTAGAGGTAAGTGGTTCTCATGAGCAACTACTTTTGAGAGCCAATGGCTGGAGTGAGTGAGTGCTTCTCAGACTTCGACTTGCAAAATGAATCCCCCTGATGGACATATTGGTAAAATGAAGATTCTGATTCCATAGATCCAACGGGGGATCTGAGCTCTCATTTGCAACCAGATACTACACTTTGAGACCACATTGCTACTGGTCCAGGGACCACACTTTGAGAAGCAAGGTTTTAGGGCAATAGTTCTCAAACTTTGCTGTGCCTCTATATCACGCAGAAAGCTTACTAAAACACACATTTACTCTTGGGCCCCATCTTCAGGTTTCTGGTTTTAGTAGACGTGAAGAAAAGATCTGTTCATTTGCATTTCTAACAATTTCTCAGATGATACCTTTGCAGCTGGTCCGGGGACCATACTTTGAGAAGCACTAGCTTAGGCTTCTTGGATTATGCCCCTGCCCAGGTCTTCCAGACGCCTATGGTAGCTTTACTGTAGCAGTCACTGAATCCCGTTTTTACCAAGTCACAAGTCTCCCCAGATTCAAAGAAAGGGATCATACACCATCCTCTTTCAATGGGAAGAACTTCAGAATCGCACTGTGGAATGAGACTGTAGAATGAGGCTCCAGGAGAAGGGAGGGTTTTTTGGAAAACACTACGGCACAGCTGCTTTTACATATTGCAAACTCGAGGAGCTCTTTGCCCACCCTTAAGGCTGAGCTCTACTTTGTGAGATAAATTATATTACTTTAGTCTTAGTTCCCAAATAGTATCACCGTGACCAGTGCCTTTATAACGATTTTAGAGTCGTTTTCTTCCTGAGATTAGCAGTCTGGAACTTGGATGCTGTTGAAAGTCTCTGGTTGATCCATGGGTATGTTAGGAACACCGGCTTCTTTCTGGAAGAAAGATCTGCCTAATTGGCAAAGAGATCAGGTGGGCCAATGGTGGCAAAAGAGTTCTGAACTTCTCTTAGTTTGTCTCAGCTCCACCCCTCCCACACATATTTTGGATATAATTTGGTGATATAGGAAGATATCTCCATCATCAAAGCTCTCAAAAGAGAACTTTGTAATCTTCCCACCTTGCAGGAAACTGAAACCCTGAGGAGAAAGAGCAGGAATTTCTCCTTAAATTTAAAACTCTGCCTCTCTTGTTTTATGAAACCAATTAAATTGAGGATGATTGACATACATAAAGGTGTACGCCTTTAATGCAACTCGATGATCTTGCAGATGACAATATACTCATTAAAACCATCGCCAAATAAATCTATGTCATACACGGTCGTCACCTCCCAACGTTTCCTGATTTAAGATCATTATTATCACTGAGATAAAAATACTCAACCTAGAGTAAGCTGCTTAGAAAAGTTTTAGCATATAGTACAGTATGGTTAGCTGTAAGTACTGAGTTCTAGTACTCATTCATCCCATATAACTGCAAGCAGTACCATTAGGTACCATTTGACCAACATCTCCCCTCTCAGCCCTGGCTACTACCATTCTACTCTGTGCTTCTGTGAGTTTGGCTATTTTAGAGTCCTCCTGTGAGTGGGTTCATGTAGCACCTGGCCTTCTGAGTCTGCCTTTACCCTGTTTATCATCATGTCTTCCAAGTTCATCCATGCTGTCACAAACAGAGAGTCTCCCTTGTTTTTGAAGGTGAATTATATTCTGTTGTGCGTGCAGACCACATTTTCTTTATTAGTTCATCTGTCAATGCCCATGAGGTTGTCTTCGTGTCTTGGTTATGGTGAAAAATGCAGCCACGACCAGAGAAGCGTACAGCCATGCCTTTGAGATCCCAGGTTCACTTCCTTCGGCTATACACCAGGAATCAGGGGTTCTGGATCCCATAATAGACCTATGTTTAGTTTTCTGAGGACCCTCCATACTATTTCCCATAGTGGCTGTACCAATGTATGTTCCCACCAAGAGTTTAAAGGGGTCCCTTTTGGCTGGGCGTGGTGGCGCACGCCTGTGATCCCAGCACTTGGGAGGCTGAGGCAGGAGGATCCTGAGTTCAAAGCCAGCCTCAGCCATGGCGGGGCACTTAGCAACTCAGTGAGACCCTGTCTCTAATAAAATACAAAAAAGGGCTGGGGATGTGGCCCAGTGGTTGAGTGCCCCTGAGTTCATTCCCCGGTACCAAAAAGAAAAGAAAAGAAAAGGGTCCCTTTCAACACGTGTTATCCTTCTTGATAATAGTCTTCCTAATGAGGGTGAGGTGATATCTCACAGTGATTTTGATTTGCATTTCCCTGGTGATTAGAGATTGTTGAGTGCTCTTTCACAGAACTGTTGACCATTTGTATGTTTTCTTTGAGAAGAGGTATATGCCAGTCCTTTGCTGATTTTGAAATTTTTATTTATTTATTTTCAATGGACACATAATAGTTGGCAAACTTATGGGATATAATGTGATAATTAACTTGTGTGTGTGTGTGTGCGCGCGTGCACGCATGTGTGTAATGATCAAATCCAAGTCACTAGCTTTTGCATCTCTTTGACCATTGAATCATTTCTTTGTACCAGGAGTCTTCAAACTACTCTTTCCTAGTTCTTTATAAAACATGTCATAAGTTGTTGTAAACTTTAGCCACGCTGCTGTGCTGTGAGACCCTGGAACATGCTCCTTCCTCTAGGCTCCTTCTCTGCATCCTCTTGTAACCACAAACCTACTCTTTTCTTCTAGGAGATCAACTGTTTGAGTTTCCACACACAAATGAGGATACGCAGTATTTGCCTTTCTGTGCCTGGCTTATTTCACTCAACAGAATATCATCACTTCTTTGGGAGGCTGAGACAGGAGAATCACGAGTTCAAAGCCAGCCTCGGCAATGGCGAGGCACTTAGCAACTCAGTGAGACCCTGTCTCTAAATAAAATACACAAAAGGGCTGGGGATGTGGCCCAGAGGTCGAGTGCCCCCTGAGTTCAATCCCCGGTACCAAAAAAAAAAAAAAAAAAAGAATATCATCACTTCTATCCACGCTGCTGCAAGAAACAGGATCTCATACTTCTTCATGTTTTGCCCATTTTTAAATCTAGTCCATCTTTCCTTCCTTCCTCCCTTCTGTCCCTCTCCTTCCCTTTAACCCTTGACTTGCTTGAATTTCTTATAGATTTTGGATGTCAACCTGTTAGAGTTTGTGAAGGTTCCTTATCCTTCTGTTGTTTGAATTTTCTTTCTGATGGTCATTTCCTCTGGTGCAGAGAAGGGTGTGATTTGACAAAGTCCCTCTTGTCCATCTGTGCTGTAGACACCTGTGCTTTGGATGTCAGATCTGAGGAATCATTGCCAATGCCAGTATCAAGATTTCCCCGTTTTCTTCAAGGTGTTTTACAGTTTCAAGGCTTATGTTTAAGTTTTCCATCCATTTCAAGTGATTTTCTTTTTCTTTCTTTTTTTTTTTTTTTTTTTTTTTGGTGTGTGTGTGGATAGTATAAAATAAAGAACTCCTTTCATAACCAGTTACCTGTGTGTCCCTGGGTTTATTTCTGGCTCTCTGGCCCATTGGTCACAATGTCTGTCTCGGTGCCACTACGACACTGTTTTAATTACTGAAGCTTTGCAATTATATTTTGAAATCAGAAACTGGGAGGCCTCCAGTTTTGTTCTTGTTTGACTTTGCTTTGGCTTAGGGCTACTTTGTGGGTTTATATAAATTTTGGATTTTTTTTTCCCCTATATCTATTACAAAACGCCACGGGGGTTTTGAGAGGGATGACACCGACTCCACGGGTAGCTTCAGGTAGTATGGATATTTTAACAATATTAATTCACATCAGTGCATTTTATTCGAGCTCCATCCAGTAGTCTGAAAGCTTATCGAGGACAAGAATGAAGTCAGTGTGCCCCCCTCTTATCTTTCTGTGGAATGAGCTCGTGTATAGCAAATACTAGCTGAAGGAATGAATGACAGCGATGAAATGCAAGGGCCTTGAGGAGGCTGAGGAGCTGGGACTTGGGTCCAGCTCTATGTCCGTTTAGAACCTCTGCCCTTCTCCAGAATGATTTGGTGCAGGCCTCTGAATTCATTCATTCACCTGGTGCTGAGATGAGCCCACAGGCTCAAAATGACGAAGTACTTTCCTAACAACTTTGAAATCCTGAGGATGCAAAGGAAGAAGATTTCTTTTCCTCGTGTTGCCACAAGTTTTAGAGCAAAGTTGAAGGGGCTGCTTGTGTCGCTAGAGTCGCTTCTGGGATATCCATTGTCCCCCAGCAGACCCACAGAGACTTCTCCTCCGCCTGACCTAGTGTGTGGACCATCCCAGTAGGTTGCCCTCCTACTATTGCCTGGAAGTGGAGCCCCGGGGGCTCCCTGCATCCAGGCCCTTGGAGTTAGCTGGAGCCATGTCTCCAGTTCCATCCCATGGGGTGAGTGACAGCTTGCCACTTCCATGCCAAAGCAGAACAAAAGCGGCTGTGTGTTTTTCATGACCTCTCTTCCCTGCAGTGGGGACGGGGAGGGCTAAGGTTGCAGAGGATGCAGCTCTCAGTTGTCAGTCCTGCCGGCAGCCCAAGTCCCTGAGTGGCTGTGTGGAGCAGAGGCCCCGACGCCCTTTACTGGGTGCCTGATAAGAGCAAGAAATTGACCTTTTTGATGATGCATTGTGGAGATTTCCAGGAAATTGACCTGCAGTGTAGTATGATAGATTCAGGTGACTAAGACATTTTCCAACACAGCAAACTCCTTCTCTCTTGGGGAATCTTTGTTGAAGTTAATGTTCTGCTACCTGACTTCCACCCCCTAGCAGCCCACTTCCTGTCCTTCTCCCATTTAGCCTGGGACACCTTCCCTGGTAGCTTAGTCAACAAGGATCTCTCCTGCCATTCTTTTTATTTTTTTGTGTACCAGGGATTGATCCCAGGGCACTCGACCCCTGGGCCACATCCCCAGCCCCCCCCCCCTTTTTTTTTTGTATTTTATTACAGACAGGGTCTCGCTGAGTTGCTAAGTGCCTCGCCATGGCTGAGGCTGGCTTTGAACTGGCGATCCTCCTGCCTCAGCCTCCCAAGTGCTGAGATGACAGGCGTGCGCCACCGCGCCCAGCCTTTTTTTTTTTTTTTTTTAACAGATATTGCTTGAACATTTATTATATGCCACATGGGTTCCACAGCCATTCAAGAGCCTAAGTACTAAGAGAGAGAGAGAGAGTACCTGTTTCCTGGCCTTGATTTCTTTCTAGGACCTGTCAGTCTCTGATCACCTTTTTTTTTTTTTTTTTTTTTTCCCTCAATGTGTTGATACCATCTCTTCTGCTATTAGAGTTTTATGAGTTTGGGGCAGGCCAGAGAGGATGCTTTTGTCCCCACATAGCCTTCCTTTTACTTCCCTTCCTCCACTTATCCCTCTTCTCCCTGAATGTGTTGCCTTGGGCTGTCAGATAGACACATCCTAGGAAGGTCACCCCAACCCGCGGAAGCTTCCTCCTCGCGGGGAGCTGCTGCTCATCCATCACAGGGCGTCACCACCACGGAATGTGGTGCAGGCTCTGCTCTGAGTCCCAGCCCCCAGCCAGCCGTGGGACTGGCCTCAGTCAGCTGCTTCATTTCCAGAGGAGACGCCGACTCGTGGGCAGGGGGACACTTGCTCTGACATTGTCATTGCCGCGTGGGGGCTTTGCAGGTGCCGACGGACACAGTGCCGCGTTGGCTACCTGGAGTCTAACGCCACCGGGTATGGACGGCAGGGTGCGGGAAGCTGGGCCCCCCCTGGCTCCCGAGTTCTCCTCTAGCCATCAAGGAACCTGAATTTGGGGGCTCAGAGATCAGTCATGGCTCTCAGAGCCCAGATCCGGGAAACTGCTTGAGACAACACAGGAAGTGGGGAATCTGAGCCGGAGCTGGGAGCCGGGACCCGGGACCCGGGCAATGACCTGCCCTCAGGATCAGCACCTTTCAGGACAGAGTTCTTTGGGGCTCCCATAGGGAGCAAGTGTTTCTAAATAATAACCTTAGTAGTATAAGTAATGGTAATATGCACTGTCTTGTCAACATCCATTCTGTACTGGGCTTTGACAGGGTGAGTGACATGTTGCTGCTGTCCCCACAGCGCCGGTGAGGGACTGAGTCTCTAAGAGGGGAAGGGGAGCTCAGGATGATTCCACCAGGCAGTGGCAGATCCAAGGTACCAGCTCACCATGGGAGACGCTCAAGCTGACCTCCTCTACCATGAAACCAGCTGCTTGGAGGACTTCCGGGTCATGTTTGTCGGCAATGATTTGGGACTTCTGAGCCTTTTTCCTGAGCTCAGGGTGGCCTGTGGACAGGACAGCTTCTTCATCTCTGAGGAATCACAGGACAGTTAAACTTTCCAAATAGGAACCAGGACCTGTAGTAATGAGGAACTAAGTAGACATTCAATAAATACTCCGTGTGTGAGTAAGTTCAGTTGAACTTTGCTTAGGAAGTTATTTCCAGGTCTTTCTGCTTGTTCATGAACCCCTCTTGATTTCTCCAAGTCCAAACTGATTTTTCAATAAGAAGGAATGTGGACACATCTTCCCATGAGACCAGTTTAAAGAAAAGAAGTTATCCATTCCCTTCCATTTGTTCCTCTCACAAGGAGGGAAGTTCTGTGCCAAATGCTAGAGGCAGCTTATCTTTGCAACTTATCTGCTGCATGAAGCTTCTCTTTGACCATCTCTAGTCATTTGATTTGCCTTGAGTTTGCTGAAATATGCCTCAGGGCCTTTGCACGTGTCTGATATGATCCTTGCACAAAAGCCACTTGTGTGTAAATCTTAATGTGTCCTCCTTTGAGGGGTCTCCTCTCACACCCAATTTCATGGCTCTTCCTCCCTTCATTACTCTGTATCATATTGCAGTCTTTACACTAGGGCCCTGGCTTGCCATCTGAAGTCATCTAGCTTTTTTTATCCTTTTTGACTCTCTTCCCGAAGACACATGTTTCCAGCAAGCAAGAATCTTCTCTGTCTTAATCTCTGCTGGGTCCCCATGACTGGAAATGGTGTTCCTTGAATACAGGAATAAATAATAATTGAATGAGCATATGGGAGACAGCATAGCAAAGTGTTGAAGCAAGGGGTGGCTTCAAATCCTGCCTCCTCCAGTTACTGGTGGTAGCACTTTGGCTAGTTAACTCAACCTGTCTGAGCCTCATTTTCTGCTACTGTCAAATTGCTGTCATCGCATTTGCCACCATGGAAAGTTCTGTGTCAGCTGACATAGGAAGACAGTTACTGGCATGCCGGGGTGTTTGGTAATGGGGAAATCATCACTGCCCTTAAGGTCATTGTCATTGCCATCGTCACCGTCATCATCACTCCTGCTCACGGTGGAGGAAGGACGGGGAGGATGAAGTTAGAGGAGCGAGCCTACTTCAGATGCACTTGCAATTATCCACTCAATACCTCCATTACGAGCTCTTTCCACCCCCCAGGCACCGTGCTAAGTGCCTCCAGTGCAATATCTCAGGTAGCCTCACTCCGAGAGTGATGTGTACATTAGACAAAAGAAAAAAGCAAGCAGGATTCAAAATAGTTTCCCCCGCTCCAACCACAGACTTGCTTCTGTCACCACCATCAGCCTTATTGTGACCTTACTGCTTTCTGTGGGCATTTGCCCAAGTCACCATGCACCATGGGAACTCGGATGCTGGACCCTTGTGAGTTTCATAAGCCACGTCTCCAAAGCACAGCACCTCACAGACCCGTCAGATGCCCCAGGCTAGCAACAGCAGTGTCCAGTGACATCAGCCCATCAGCGGACCCAGAATCCGGCCCACATGCTCTTTGCATCAGAACCACAATTTCTCTTTGACCAAAATGGAATTGCTCTGGGGAAGTGTCAGGCTTCCAGCTGTCTCCTTGACGAGTGAGCCAGGCCCAAGATGGGTTTGTGCATCCCGGGGCGTTGTGTAAGTCCCTCCTCAGACCTCGCCACATTTCACGCTTTCTTTCTGAGGGCAGAAGAATAGCTTCCTGAGCCACTTGAAGGGAAAAGGAGTCCCCAGCAAGTGGACAGAACTGGGCTTGGGTGGAGAGGCCTCGCTTGGGAGTTCCGTGAAGCTTCCTTGTGTTGTGGCTCTAAGGTGGTGAACCTTGTTAATGATTAAAATAACTGTCTGGATCACTCTGGGCTTGTGCCCATTTGGTTCATCTGTGAAATTAGTTGAAAATTCTTTTGGATGAACAAGTTCGTGGGAATACTGGGGGGATTGAACCTAAGGGTGTTTAACCACTGAACCATATCCCCAGACCTTTTTATATTTTATTTAGAAACAGGGTCTTGCTAAGTTGCTTAGGGCCTTGCTCAGTTCCTGAGGCTGGCTTTGAACTTGTGATCCTTCTGCCTCAGCATCCTGAACCACTGGGATTATAGGTTTGTGTCACTGTGCCCAGCTGAACAAATAGTGTAGATGATGATGATGATGATGATTAGGGAGGGTAGCATGGATTGCACTTAAGGGTGTCAAACACCGAGCCACATCTAAATAACATCTAAATAAATATTTTGTATTTTATTCAGAGATAGGGTCTCACTGAGTTGCTTAACATCTCGCTGTTGCTGAGGCTGGCTTTGAACTTGTGATGCTCCTGCCTCAGCCTCCTGCGCTACTGGATTTACAGGCATGCGCCACCGCACCCCGCTGAAGTGTAGATTATTATTTGGACATTTTAACTCCTAATGACTTGTTTTGAAGGCAGATTGTGGGGCCTAGTGAAAGGGATAAAAGCAAAATTTTCTTCCACAAACTTATTTAGGGTGCTGGTGTGGTGTACAATTGCCTATCTGTGACACAAAGAGCAATCAGGAATCGTGTGCTGTAGGAATGTCAGAGACGTTTCTTCTCAAAGTCTCTCTTGGATTGATTGGTGATTGTTGTCGCCTGATGCAGATGCTTAAACTCAGCCTGAATGCTTTCGGGAAGGAACTTTCCCTCAATCCCCTTAGCTGCCTCATATAGGGGCTTTGCATAAAGAGAGAAGTTGGGAATCCAGGCATGGAAATAACACTGCCTTTCCTTTAATAATTGATGCTTGAGTTTCTAGGTAGCGGGCCCTGAAGATTTGCCGGTGGCATTATCTAGATATAAAAAAGATGGCTGCTGCTACAGCTGCAGGGAACGCGGTCACCACAAGCATCCCTGCTGCTCAAGCATCAAACAACCTCACCAACAGTGTGGCCTCTGCTCTACATACATGGGACCTCCTACATCAACGTGTTATAACAAATGGACATTTTGATCTTTCATTGTTTGGGACTTTATGGGACAATGCCTTGCGGCCATTTGTCCAGAGAATTCAGTGTGTTACTTGATGAAACTTAGGGCAACTAATTTGTTTAAACAATTTGATATGCTATACAATTTGGCTCGTCACCAAAAGGCTTGTTGCCTTAAAGCCGCAACATCTCCTCACAATTGGATGGCTGTTAGTTATCATACACAGTCGATCCTAAAGGGCTCCATTGGATGGCTGGTTAGCCAATGACGGGTAAGATCCCCAGAGGGGAACAACCTAAGACAGGCACAGTCGCACGGGACAGTCTCATGTGGCCGACATATCAACCTAAGACAGGAGTCAAGGGCACAGCCTTGATTATCCGATGACGGGTAAGAATGTTGGTTGCACATAGACGTCCTAGAGCATTACCTCTTTTAAAACAAAAGGGGGGAAATGCAGGAGCCCTGTTTGGGGAGATGGCTTAAATTGCGGTGGACTACAGGCTTTGGCTTTGGACATGTTTGGGCATTGGCGCCTTCCGTACTTGGCCCGGGATCTTGCGAGACTTGGCCGGAGATCTCGAGGGACTTGAGCGAGATTGCGGATGAGGTCTGCGCCATTTTGGAGGTTAGAGGAGCGTGGACGGCGTGTCGGGGTGTAGTTAGAGCCAGAGAGAAAAGTTATCAGAATAAAGAGCTGTTTGTTTCCAGTTTGTCTCTAAACTTCTTCCCGCGGCTTCTTTGCTCCAAGCGGCCATCGCTTCAGGCGACGACAGGTGATGTCTCTCAGGATTGAGACAGATCCCGAGACCACAGATGAGCTCAACAGGAGAGAATAAATGGATTGATTAGTGATGTCTGCTGTGGGTGAACCAAATATATGAAGTCCAATTACTTCATATTCCAGAGACTGGGCAACCCAAATCCCAAATAAAAAATCATTCCAACATGGTACAAGTTAACATGGTACAAGTTTACTCCAGTCCAGTGTCTTTTCCCACCCCATTATAAGATTCAGCTTCATTAACAAGAGAAAAACAGACTGATTAAGGAGGGAAAAAAAAAATGTATGCATAGTCAAGATCTGAGCTCAGTTCAATGGCTTCCATCACCAGACATATCGGTAACAAATGCAGTGTGGGTTATTTTCAAGCCACCCTGCTTCTTTCTTTGCAAATGTCCTGAATGCTTGAATTATTTTAATGGACCGCTCTGTACCAGTCTTTTACAAGCCCTGGGAACTTCTTGAATTTACACAGTTGGATTAAGGTTATTGCAAAACAGGGTGGCGGCGCTCTCACGGGGGATATCCAAAGGACAGGGGGTTTGGACTTATTATTTGTTGAGTGATGAGCCCGAAACTTGTCCAGTGATTTGTGACACCACCCTGATCGGTTTTCTTCCACGATGTCCTTTCCCAGACTCCCTGGCACAGCTGAAAAATAAATTCAGGACAACCCTGGTATACGGCATGGAGAGAAGGAGAAAAGGACTCGTTGTTACTTCTGACGCAACCAGAGACCTTGACCTTAACGCATTTTCCTCTCTCCTCTCAATTCCAAAAGCTGATGCTTTAATAGGCTCTCTGCTTATTGCAAAGGAGGAGGACAGTGTGAGAGAGTCTGGGATCCAACCCAGACCAGTAAATGATAGGAAACCCTGACAGACCAGCACAGAAAACTCTCTTCTCTTTACAAGACAGATCTGTCCCCCCTGTTTAATCCTCTGCACAGCTGCGCGGCTCAGAGAAGAGACTTCGCATGAAAATGGATTGTGATTTGGGAATTTTAGGGGCACATCTAATTTCAGATTATTCTTTTTCCACAGTTTCTCCCTGTCGAGGGGAGGAGCCAAGACACAGAAAGAGGACCTTACCTGGAGCACAATTCCCTAGAGATGGCGGAATGCCGGCAGCACCACCGTCCGGAGCAGAATCCCACGTGCCTGGCTCCTGGCGGGTCTCATCCGAAGTCTCCACAGGCACCTGGGGAGCGTGGCTCTCTAGTCTTCCATTTCACAGCAGGGAAAACCGAGGTTCAGAGACATGAATGGATTTGCTCCTGGTGGCACTAGGTATTAGATTTCTTTTCACGTATTCATTCAATACTTACCAAACATCATTATGCACTTGTTGCGTTGTTCCAAGAACTTGAAAGTGAATTATGAATTAGAGACAAAATTTTAAAGTTGAATTTAAGAAGTGGCTCATAGTGCAAAAAAATTGGGAAAAGGACGTTCCAGCTGTAGGGAACACAGGAGTGTCTTTTGGATGCGATGGAATCGAGGGGTTGCATAAACAGAAAAGTAAAATGTATATTGTCCCCACAGGCAAGGAATTGGAAACTAGAAAAACTGTGGCTGGTGTTTTCTGTCCCCCCTGCTCTTTAACTCTGTGTCTTTCTTTCCTCAGTGTGCCATGTATATGGTCATCAGGGTTGACCACCATCCAATTTTGCTGTCACAGATGAAGACAAGAAAACAGAATGTCTCCTTTTCTCAGCTAGAATCCCACACCAGACACGCCGTCAACTTAGCTTCCCCCAAGCTTTGAGCCTGGTCAGATATCGAGGGCTGAGGATGGGAGGGCTCAGGTTAGGACTTCAGAAGCTCCATCACTGTGGGTGGGCGACTCAGAGATGTTGGCCATTAAAAGTGGACAGAGAAGCCGGACGCGGTGGCACACGCCTGTCATCCCAGCATGTGGGAGGCTGAGGCAGGAGGATCGCGAGTTCAAAGCCAGCCTCAGCCATGGTGAGGCACTGAGCAACTCAGTGAGACCCTGTCTCTAATAAAATACCAAAAAGGGCTGGGGATGTGGCCCAGGGGCCGAGTGCCCCTGAATTCAATCCCTGGTACCAAAAATAAAAAATAAAAATGGACAGAGAGCTTGGAAAATGATGGAAGATGTTGCCTCGCCTGGAAATCAGACTCAGGTGCACCTCAGAACCAACAGTTGACACTGACTTCTCACCCATTATCTTTTTCAAAGTAGCAGAGGACTGACAAGGACACCCCCAATTGTGGCCATTTGTGCCCAACATGTGGTCAAGTGTCCATTGTCAGGAGGTGCGTGTCCACACCCATGTGGCCGCCATGTTCTGCCGGCCTCCATAGAGTGAGTGGTGCAGAGTTTGGACTCTGGGGTTGGAGACCTGAATTAGATCCCCGGCTCTGCCATTGGGGGGACCCATTGTACCCATTAAGTGGTTGGTTTTTCTCCTTGGAAACATGCGGGTAATATTAATTCCTAGCTCAAGAAGTTATTGTGAAGACCAAGTGAGTTAATACATGCTAAGGATTAAATGGACAATATTCAATAAATATAAGTTATTTGGGGAGATACCCATGCTGGGCACAGTGGGAGAGAGTGACTTAAGTCTCTCCAAGACAGAGGGGTGATGTGGGACGTCAGGGGCTGTGACACTCTGGAGACTCAACTGCAGAAGTGAAATGATAGCCCAGGAGTGGCAGGCCCAGTTGCCAATGGCACATGGGGCACGGACCCAGATGCTGACCAAATCTGCCATCCCAGCTTGAGTTCATTAGTCCCTCACGATCACCCAGCCAGATCAAAGAAAACCCAGAGGTTGCTCAACAGGCCAGTGACTGTCCCACCAGGGAATGGAATTCCAATTTGCTGGTTAGCTCTGGAGAGAAGAAGATGGGGAGGGGGCGGGGTGCTTCCGCTCTCCTCCAACATGAATTGAAGCCTGTGGTGTGCCAAGCCTGGGAAGAGGTACCAAGGTTACAGAAATAAAGACCTGGTCACGAAATTCAGAGAACCTGACATCTCCGATGGGGAAAAACATGGAAATCCACAAATATGAGGGACAATTAATTTCTTAATTTTTTTTATTGTAAGAATTTAATGAGATTATTTAAAAGAACAATAAAAACAGGAATAATAAAGTCAGATGAAGTCAAGAGGGAAAATAAAATCTCGAAATTCATGAAAAAGAGGAAACCAAGAGGAAAAAAAAATGAGAGAACGGGGGATACAATGTAGCCAGGCGTTCATTGAGCTGCCTGAAGCAAGACACTAGGTTGGCAGCCCTGGGTCTGCCTCTCCCAAGAGAGAGTCTTGGGAGCTGGAGAAAGATGGTTTGACTTCTAGCAGAGACACGAGCTCTCTGGCAGAGTTGGACTCAGGGTTTGGTTTGGTGCATAATTAAGGCTTCCTGCTCTGCACTTCATGTTTCTTCCCATTTTGGATGAGGAGATTTTTTACAACAATCTTAGCAAAGAGAGAGAGAAAGAGAAAGAGAGAGAGAGAGAAAAGAGAGGAAAGAAGAATGAACCAAGAGATCTAGCCAAGACGACACCGTAGCCAACCCCATCTGACTTCTTATCACACAGAGACGGGAAGAAGGAGAGAAAGCGCCCATGGGTGGGTGTGTAATGCTGGTAAACCATCACCCAAATAACATGTCTTGGGAAGAGAAGGTTACAATTAGAAACACATGCTATAGTCAAGGGAGAGGTAGAGAGGGCTGAAGGAAGGCGAGAGGCAGGAGGGAACGGAGGAGCTACCGAGAACCAAGAGGTACCGGAGTGAGAAGGTGGCCGGCCGCCTCCTATTAGAACCAGCCTGGTGATGTCCACAGACGACGGCCTTCCTCCACCATCCACTCTTATCACCCCAACACCCACCCAACCCCACATACCACATTTATTAAGTGTCACCTAGAACAAAGAAACAGCTCCCTCGCCCCTAGATTTGACCATGGATTTATGCTGGGCTGTAGGTTATAAGAACCTTCCTAAAAAGACACCTAGTCCAGAAGCTTTGCGTCTCCTTTCCTTTCTTTTTCTTCTCCATCTTCCTCCCCCTTCCTTCCTTCCTTCCTTCTTTCCTTCCTTCCTTCCTTCCTTCCTTTCCCTCTCTCGCTGGCTACAAGGTGAATACTGAAATCCTGGCAGGCAACCTGGATCATGCAACTATGGACCACATCCCAAGGCAGGCAGAGCAAAAATCTGGAAGGAAGCTGGGCCTCTGGGGATGGGGAGATGCAGAAATTTCCAATTAGCTCTGGCCAGCTTCCCGCCACGTTCCTATGTGAGAGAGAACTGCACTTCTATTGTGTGTAAGCGGCTGTTGGTTTGAGACTCTGGTGCTCACAACTAAACTTAATTTTAAAAAAGATAGAGAAGATGAGGGACCTTTAAAAAAAAATGCACGTCTGTCCTTTGCATGACGTTTGGAGTGAGGCAAAGGCACAGGATTTGTTTTGCATATCATCGAGGCTTTCTTCTTTGTAGCCAAAATGATGCTTGCAGTACACTATAGTATGGGGGGGGGGGGGAGAGAGAAGAGAGGGGGGGGGGGCCGGGAAGGGGTAGGGCAGGAAGTGGTGATCTTTGGAGAGTTACTAGTAGGACCCAAGAACTTTTCCTACTTTCAATATTTCAGCTTAGTTCTTTGTTTAACAGGAGCATCTGTGGTTGTTTAATCACGTAGATTCTGCTGTGTATCTTGGATAAAGACTCTTAACATCTCTGAACTGATGTTTCCAGTCTGTAAAATGGAAATAACAAGCCTGACCAAGGCAGGGAATGCTGTCTACTTCTTTGCGGGAGCGTGACCGAACTACAATTCCCAGCATTCCTTGCAGCAAAAATGGACACATGACTGAGTTCTGGCCAATGGAAAGTGAGCAGCAGGGCGGCCATGGGCCACCGTGCAGAACAAGGCTCACCTAAGCGCCGGCAGGTCCTCATTCACTCCCTTTCCCTCTCTGTTGGGTGGATTCAGGATGGGGTGAGGTCGCCGGGTGAAGCTACAGTGTGCATGCCATCTGGGGGATGAAAACTACCAGGAATAAATTTGTATTGTGTGAGGCCACTAAAATGTTAAAATTTATTTGCTATAGCCTCTTTTAAAAAATTCTTTTAGAGCAATGAACTATTATCGTTTTAGCTGTACACACTGACAGGGCACAGTGTGATAATTTGATACATGCCAACGATGTGCGATGATCAAATCAGGGGAGTAAGCATTTCCATCTCCTTAAACATTTTTTGATTAACACTTAATAATTGTATGCATTGATGAGGTCCAGGCCTCCAGCACTTCCATAATGGATGCCTCTTGAAATGCATTTTGAAAACCTAATGTAGGGTCTGATACATTGTCACTTTCTGGTAGATGCTAAGGATACTCTTAACAATTGTTAGGTATTCAGACCATCCCTAGCAGAAGACAGACAGGGCCCATTGCTAACACCCTTTGCTGTATCCATGTTTTTTCCTTATTTTCACTTGGCATCTTTGGTATGTAAGTACAACCCAACGCTCTCCCTCCCCATCCCCCAGGGTTGAAGCTTATGGTCAAACAGGTCAGGTACCAGGGAAGGATGTTGACAGAGTTTGAAGGGCCGTTTGCACCCTCTGGGGTTGTGCAATACACAATTGACACAATCATCGGTGAATTTCTTCCTAGTGCCTCTAATTAGAGGAAAATTAGGACAGGGCGGGGTGACAAGATCCTTTGTCTTTCTTCTGCCCGATCCCTCACCTCTCTGTAGAGTCAGCTCCAAGAGGACATGGGTGTCTTTTCTGTTTTACCCACCGCTATATTTCACCAGTGACAGCAGTGTCCAGTAGCCACAGGAACCATTTGCAGAAGGTAGCACCTTCATGCGACCTTGGACACTCGCAGAAGCTTTCATTTTTTCAGCCACTTTTTGCCAGAGGTCCCTAATGAAACCAAAGAAACCCTCAGAGTGGGCAAAACAAATGCATCCGATCCCTAACCGGGTGGCTGGAGTCTAGCTGTGTCTGATTTCCCTGCCATTTTTATTTTTGGCTCTGATCTCAGAGGCCTGAAGCATTAAATCATCGCCGGAGAGGGCCGAGGACAGCCTGTTAGGAGAGAACAAGTACATGGCGTGAACTGACCCTCCCAGCAAAAAGCACAAAGCAGCCCAAGAGCAGAGGCAGACAGCACCCTGCAGGGAAAAGTGGGACCCGAGGCTCTGCATGGCTGAGTGCACATGGTCCTGAACACCCCACCCACAGGATAACCCCGCTCATTGATTATGAGAGGTGACGTCTTCCTACCTGGTCAATGAAGTCCCTTCTCTTTAACTTGTTAGCAACTCAGTAGTAACCACCGCTCCTTGCAAAAAGCATTCACGAGAGCGACTTCTACCCATTCATGGAAAACACATCTGACTTTGATTCATGAGCAGCCGCGCGTCCCAGGCTCTGTGCGGAAGCACAGCACGTGCCAACTCAGCACCTTGCGTAATCCTGCGAATCTGGAGAGTCAGCCCCATGTTTATTTGAGAAACAGCCTCAGAGAAATAAGGAAAACTTCCCAAGGTAATACTCATAGCTAATTAACATGCACCGAGCACTTATTATATGCTGTCTGGCCCTTTTTATTTGCCGCAGCCATCCAAAGCCATCTGTGTGCCCATTTCACAGATTAGGGAAACCAAAGTGCATTTTATCCAGGAAACAGTAGAAATAGGATTCAAAGCCAGTCGGTCAACACCAGATGCTGTGTACACGGGCATTTGGATCCAGCTTCTTCTTCCCTGCTTCAGGCCCCCGTCAAACTGGTTTTACAAATTTCAAATCATCCAGAGACCGGGTGTACAAATGAATGATGCAGACTTAGGGTGTGAAAACTTTCTATTGTTTCAAGAAACTTGTTCCTGTAGCTTTTTCATGATGAGGGAGAGACTTCAGTCCCAGAAATAACTCACTCTCTTTTTAAAATTAGCCCTGAGACAGGCAGAAAACAAAGATGCCCCTGCAACACAGAGGCCTTGGAAAAAAAAAAAAAAAATCTTTGGAGTTATTTTCCCAGCATGCTCTGTGTCACCCAAAACCAGTGCTTCCCAAGGCAGGAATGTCAGAGGCTCTCTTAGAAGTTCTCAGGGTTTTGCTTCTTCCATTAAAATACAGTTAGGGTGATACATAACAGATAGATTTAAAACAAAACAAAACACACACTTTTTAAAATGTGATCCCTCGCTAGTGACTGTCCTGAAGGGGATGAGGATGGTCTTGGGTGCTGCTGAGATTCCTCATCCTGTCCGTGGTTCTGTATATGCAATCAGGGAAGCAGACAGTGAGCTGCAGATTTATGGGTTCTACTGGTCTTCACATCACAGCATTTGTGGGAGTTAAAGGAAGCTCTCAGTGACTGCCTGAAAATGGCCCCGATGGGACCCACCGCAGGGAGAGGCTGTCTCTAGCTTCTCCCTCCCTCACATAACAACAGTAGGAATCATAATCTAAGGGAGGGGTCCCCCATGCAGCTCTGTTTACTTAAAATCCAGGTTTCCTGGCCCCAATTCCTGAATTCTCAATAAAGGAGTGTCCAGTAGAATCCAGAAATTTTGCATCAAACCGTGTCTCTAAATAATTTCTATGCAGCTACCTCTGCAAGTAACCATGATATTCAAAAATTACCAGTATAAAAATGTCAATACACCAGGCACGGTGGCACATGCCTGTAATCCCAGCAGCTCAGGAGGCTGAGGCAGGAGGATGGCATGTTCAAAGCCAGCCTCAGCAATTAGCAAGAATACAAGCTCATTGGATTAGACAAAGGGGAATGAAGAGAAGGGAGAGGAGATGGGAATAGGAAAAACAGTAGACTGAATCGGACATCACTTTCCTACGTCCATATACACGACCAGTGAAACTCCACATCATGTACAACCACAAGAATGGGAAGTTCTACTTCCTGTATGTATGATATGTCCAAATGCACTCTACTGTCATGTAGATCTAAAAAGAACAAATTTTAAAAATCCAGGTGTGGGAACGTTGCGTGTTCTTCAGAGACTCCAGGAAAGAATCTGTTACTGGCCCGTCCCAGCTTCTGGAGGCTTCCGGTGTCTCTGGATTGTGGCCTTGTTGTTCTAATCTCTCCTTCATCTCCCAAATGTCCCCTTTGTTTCTCTCATAAAGACACCTGCCACTGGGTTTAGGGCCTGCCAGGCTAATCCAGAATCATCTCGTCCAGAGATCCTTAATAATAGCTGCAAAGATCCCCCTTCCAAATGTCACACTTACAGATTCTGAGGGGACAAGTGTTCGGGGACCAACCTTCAGCCCACTATAGAGCCCCCAGCTGGAAGAGTAGAGGCAGGAGGTCAATCCAGCCACAATCACACATGTGTTGCTCAGGACCGTGGTGATTGAGAGTGACGGAAAACCAGCTCCATTTAAGCTATAGAGGTGTGGTGGGGTGGGGAGAGGGGCTGATACATTGTCCCCCAAAGTGGAAAATTCGAGGTTGGATCTCCCAGGTCTTGGGAATGGCCTGTATTTGGTGGCCAAAGCCATCTCCTGGACAGGTTTTCTCTACATCTTTTCCATTTCATGGAAAGTGTTCTCTTTCTATTAACTCAGGAGAAAAGGCCCCCAAAGCACTCTGATTGGCTCTGCCTGAATCACATGACCATGCCTGGACCAATCACGATGGTCAGAGAGATCATTTATTCAGTGGCCATTATAAATGAATATCAAGGACTTTCTGTGTGTCAGGAATTTGTTCAAAGATGTACCATGTCCTCAGTCGACAGAAGATTCATCCCTACCCTCAGGAACTCATATGTTAGAGTAAAATGCAGATAATTAACATAGAAACCCATGAAAATTTACAATTCAAGTTAAGATAGAAGTAAGCACCATGGTCCAAGTTAAATTAGGGAAAAGTGCTGAAGAATGGCCAGAGGGGATACAGGCTCCTTTAGCCTGTTGGATCAATGAAGTTTGATCACTTGGAAGAGGTGATAGATGAGATGCAGCTCATGGTGGGAGGGAAGCAGCCACAGGAAGGTTTGTGAAAGATTCTTCTAAGAGGAAGCAGTAGCAGGTGCAAAGGCACTGGGGTGGGGATGAGCTTAGAGGAAGAAACAGGGAATGCTGCAGCTGGTGTGCTGCACAGGAGCAGGAGCCAGTCTGAGACCTACTACACAAAGGGATCTCAAGCCCAGAGGCATGCTCTCCAAGTTCTGGTCTGTACCTCTTGTCTCTCCACCCTCGGCCAGGGAAGTCATGCCTCACCACTGAGAACCGATCTCTTGTGCCCTCTTCTCACTGTGGGGCTAGAAGATTCTCTTGGATCCCACAGGAGATTTGAAATGCTCCATCGCCTACCCACCTGGTGGCTACCCTCTGCTTCCCCTGGGAAAAAAAAAATAGTATTTCATTGAGCAGACAATCAAGGGTTAACGAACTCTGGAAGACCTTGATGGACCCTCACCCAGATTCTAATGTAGTTAGTCCAAGCAAAGAGCTTTATTTGGGGATGGGCATGGGAATTGATGAGTGGTGCTTCCCCCTTCTTCACTTCTGTGAGCCTCTGGGTTGATAGTTTCTGGCCAGAGCCAGAGGTCCTAAAATACCACAAGAAAGGAGACTTTGAAGTGATCATCCGTTCAGCCAAGGAGGAGGAGGTGCTGCCCAGAGTCTCGCCCAGGAATGTCTTCCAGAGTGTTAGCCTGGGCGTTTAGGAGGCCCCCAGAGACACGCAGAGACCTTGGGGTTGATTTGGAAAAACATCTGAACTTCTGCATGGGGCTCTGCGTGGAGCCTCCGATTGCTCTTAGCCAGACAACGGAAGCCACCCGATGGAGGTCCAAGCGGGCTGGACCACTGCTTTGCCTTTGCCTTTGACTCAACAGCGGGATTCCGGTTGTCCTTTCAGAACATACCCTGGAATTCCCTGCTCTCTCCACTACACTGATTTAGACAAAATTACTTGGTTATGAGAACAGTGTATCTGGGAATGTGGTGGTTTTATTGACAGATCTCACTAGACACTTGCTGCTCAAAGTGTGGTCCATGAACCAATAGTCTGGGTAACCTCTGGGAGTCTGCTAGAAATACAGAAGCTCAGGCCCCACTCTAGACCTGTGGTATCAGAACCTGTCATTTCCAAAGGTCCCAGTTAATGAGCATGGACTTGACATTGGAGAAGAACCATGCTAGAAACACTTGGTCAAAAATGCCGGGAGCTGCCCTTCTTCCCCATGGTGCTCATGACAGGCATCAATAATCAATCACAGAGCTGATTTCTCCTGAGCTCAGAATCTTCTCAGGTCATGGTTTCAGATATTCCTGGCCAATCCATGGGGGTTGCCCCAAGGTTAATGCCACCTTGCATAGTCATGCCAATTCTTAAAAAAAAAAAAAAAAAAAAAAAAAAAAAAAAAACTCTTTTTCTTTTACTTTTACTAATACGTTCCCAGGGCAGCACATAGCAAGGGCCCCATGATAGATTTCTGATCGATATTTGTGGAATGAGTGTCCCTCCCCTTGTCTCCCCCCACCCAGGGCTTTCCTTTAAGTGGCTCCTAGTAAATCAGCCTTTCCACCAGGTATTTGGACATCTGTGTGAGGATTTTCTTGTTGGAATGTTTCAAGATTATGCAGATTTTTGCAGATTATGCAGATATCAGGTATGCAGATAGTAGGCACCCTATGAAGACCCTGGGGAGCCATCTGACTGGCACATGGGCAGAAGGACTTTTCCCAGGATGTGGTTCCTATGTCCCAGCTTTAAAAACAGCAGCCATATAAACAGGGTCCCAGGCAGAGGTGGTGGGGGATGGTCGGAAAGACAGACCAACAGGGCTGGCAGACAGAGCAGTAATGATTATAAATAGCATCCTTTGACGGCCTTTTGATGTACTGTCCAAGGCCAGGTGGAAAATCTTTCCTCCCTGCCTTTCCCCACTAATCACCTTCCCTTCATTTTTCAATAAAGATTCCGAGTCCGGCGGGTCGCTCGTCCGGACCATTTGTTTTCTATTAGAATACCTTTGGCGATTTCGGTGTGTTATGCTAGATAATTGCTTTAATAACAAACTGAGGAAAGACTTTTGAACATTTTAGGAAGTAATTTTTTTTTTTTTTCTTCTGTGCAAGTCTAACAGGGAGAGAGGATCTGGGAAGGGCGGGGGTGGGTCTGGGGGAGGAGAGTGAGGGAGCAGGATTTATCTCCGCACAGAAGTGGCATTTGGCACCGCAGGGGGGACCGTCAGGGGCCACGAGGCTCATGAGTGGGGAGCGGATGTTCACATATTTGGCAAATTGAGGATGGGTGACGTGACCTGATTACTGTGTCCTTTCTGGGATTAATGGGAACAGAGCAGCAGAGATGTATGTTAGCTTGTGTGGACAGCAGGGAAACGCATTTGGGGTTGGGGAAAGCTACATTTCCATGGAATTTCCCCATTGTGCCTAGGAGTGTTCAAAATGTTCTCTGTGTGACTAATTCATTAAAAAAAATGCGAAATAGCCCAACCAGAGCAAATGACAATTATATCTGTGTACCATACTTGATGTACTTTGTCATATTTCCTTCGCCCTCACACACTTTACCAGGTTAAAAAGAAAAAAAAAAAATCAGTTATAAATGACACTTGCTAGGTGCTTCCTGGACGCCTCCTACTGTGCTAAATGCTTTGCGCGCATTAACGTGCATAAAGTTTGCACCTGGATTTTCAGACGGATCATCTTGATCTACCTTTTGCAGAGGAGGAAACTGGGACACGCAGTGGTTACGTGGGAGGGATCCCAGTAAATAAATGCCAAAGTCCCATGTGGGTATTAAGATCGGACTCTCGAGTTTGTGTTTGGTCACGACGCTGTCTGCTTTACCTCAGTCATACTTGCAGAAACAGTGCTGTTGGCTTTCCGTGTCATGCTTCTCCAATGGAAGGACACAGACACTAAGCAGTGTGTCCCTGGCACCCTGGACGTGCCGATTTCTGGATTAGGGATATTGTATGGATATTCAGCTGGTGGGGCAGGGGCTGTTGCAACAGCTCCGTGAGCACTGACCTTGTTCTGTACTAGGGAGGGAGACCAGATGAAAAATCCATCAGGTCCTAAACTTATAGGACTCCTTCCGGAATTGTCTGCCTCTAGGATGAAGTTGCATCTGGACTCACAGGGAAAGAGATTGGGGACTTGTTAGCACTGGCAGTGGGGACAGAGCGGGACATGCCGAGCACAGATTGCCTCTCTGGTAGGCCTCGGAGATGTTCATGTGTTTGGTTTTACTCCCATTCGTTTACTCAACGTTTAGTGAGCAGCTACTCTGTGGCAGGGGATCTGGCATTTAAAGCAACAGACCTTCTTGTCTCCACCCCAAAGTGGAGAACTTCAACTTGATCCTTCACAGGGGCTAGTGGAATCTTGCCACACCCAATCCTGGACCCATCCACAGGAGGCAAATGATCTTATTCGTGTGTAGAAATAGCGAAGGCTCTTTCTCAAGGAAGCGGTGCTCAGAGATTCCAGGATCAAAGGTCCTGGGCTCTTAGGACCCCCTTCCCTTTCTTCCCTCCACCAAAGCGTGTGCACTTTCACGCTGAACTTGCACGGCGTCTGTGGGCAGGCACTGGAGCCGTGTTTGCTGTTTTCAACTGGTTCCGTCATTCACGCTGTCAGACCCCACAGCTCAGCCCGAGCCGCTCAGCGCGCAGTCGAGAGAGCTCAGGCGTGTGCATTGGAGGAGCTCGGGACCCTCTGTGGGTGCATCTCAGGGGCCCGGAAACTGGTAATGATCACAATAGCCCGAGATATCTGCACAACCCTTACGTCTTTTCAAAGCAAGGGACCGCGCTTAATTATCTCATAGCCCTTGGGAGCAGGTAAAGCCGGGTTACAATCACAATTTTACAGCTCCAGAGGTACAGAGAGGTTCAGGGTCACAAAAGAGAGCTTAGATAATGCTGGATTGAAAGGACTTGGAAAAACCTGTGTGAAGTGTGACACGTGAGAGGTAAGTGGTGACTGAGTGTGTGTGTGTGCGCGTGTGTGTGCATGTGTGGGGGGGTGCTTGTGCGCATGAGTGTGCGTGAGTATGCACGCGTGTGCTTCCCTCCTACGAACCTCAAGGCATGTTTGGAGTGACCGGGTTTTTCCTCTTCTCCTGCCCTCCTTTCTTTTCCCTGTCATTTGGTTGTCAATCATGGTGACTGACAGGCCAGCTCTGCCTTCCTAGTCTCCTGCCCATGGAGGTTTTATTTCCTGGTTCACGGCTAGAGGTAGCGTTGGATTCTCTCAGACAGAGCCACACCCAGGGAGTTGGACTTGATGTCGATGTGCAGAGGCGCAGGGGTGAAGGAGCCCAGCGGAACCGGCAGCAGCAAATGAGGGAGAGTCCCGAGGGCACGCAGGGGTGATGGGCATGGGGTTCTGCTCCCCCTGGAGACTCAGTTTCCCCAGCTCAGCCTGCAGTGCAACTTTGGTGCTCAGGCTTAGAAAGATTTTGCTTTTCCTCTCCCCACCGGCCCAGATTCGATGTCAGGGACTTCCAGACCCTCATGTGCCCAGGGACCACTCAGGACATGCACACCGAGGGCTCTCCCCACAGAGGTCAGTCAGCAGCAGGGTCTAGGCATTGGGAATTTTACAAACAGCAGATGTGCGGGGCTCAGTTTGAGAGAGATCAGAGTGCTGACGTGGGGTCATGACTCACCTGTGATGGGAAAGTTAAGGTCAAGGAAAAGAAGGATGAGGTCTTAGGCAGAGATGCCCTGTCACTGGGCTGGCACTGGAGATGAACGGATTCTCTTCCCACCCGCCCTGGGTTTGAGCATCTGCTTTCTGTCAGCCAGAAGAACCTGGGCGTTAAAAAACAATAATAATAAATTCATGATCTTACACAGTGCTCCAACTTGCAGAGGGGTGTGCAGAAATATGCAGACGCAGGGCTAGGGAGGGACCCCTGCGCCTCTGCACATGGACATCAAGTCCAACTCCCTGGGTGTGGCTCTGTCTGAGAGAATCCAACGCTACCTCTAGCCGTGAACCAGGAAATAAAACCTCCATGGGCAGGAGACTAGGAAGGCAGAGCTGGCCTGTCAGTCACCACGATTGACAACCAAATGACAGGGAAAAGAAAGGAGGGCAGGAGAAGAGGAAAAACCCGGTCACTCCAAACATGCCTTGAGGTTCCTAGGAGGGACGAGGGACGAGGGAGAGGGAGCTCCCTTGGTGGTGTGTTATGCCTACTACCTCAAACACCTTCACAGAATGGCTGGCAGGGGCTTTGGGGCAGGGGCTCTGCGCACTGCTCTCACACAGGCTGTGTGCTCCTGGACAAGTGACTTAGCCATTGCTAACCTCAGGGTCCACACCTGCAAAAAGGGGACAGCTGTCCCACCTACCTCACGGCGGCGTTGGGAGAACTGGTCCTCCAAAGAACGTTGATGGAGTCGTTTCTGTGGGCCCGCGCCTTAGTCCATTTTCGGCTGTTACAACAGAATACCAGGGACTGAGTAATTTATAAAGAAAAGGGGTTTATTTGGGCTCATGGTTCTGGAGCCTGGGAAGTCCAACAGCACAATGAGGGCATTTTCTCCCCCTTTGGCGGGAGCCTTGGGCCGCTTCAGTTCAAGGCAGAACACTGGACGAGGAGGAGGGGCAGAACTCCCAGATACTCACCCAACCCCAGGAGTCCATGCAGGAGGCCCCACCCCCAACCCAAACGCCTTCCTCTGGGCTCCGCCCCCATCCCAGGAGTCCATCCAGGAGGCCCCACCCCCCATCCCAGGAGTCCATTCAGGAGGCCCCACCCCCAACACAAACGCCTTCCTCTAGGCTCCGCCCCCAATCACAGGAGTCCATTCAGGAGGCCCCACCCCCAACCCAAACGCCTTCCTCTAGGCTCTGCCCCCCATCCCAGGAGTCCATCCAGGAGGCCCCCACCCCCCATCCCAGGAGTCCATTCAGGAGGCCCCACCCCCCATCCCAGGAGTCCATCCAGGAGGCCCCACCCCCAACCCAAACGCCTTCCTCTAGGCTCCGCCCCCATCCCAGGAGTCCATTCAGGAGGCCCCACCTCCAATCCAGGAGTCCATTCAGGAGGCTCCACCCCCAATCCCAAAGCCTTCCTCTGCACCCCACCCCCAATCCCAGGAGTCCATCCAGGAGGCCCCACCCCCAACACAAACGCCTTCCTCTAGGCTCCGCCCCCATCCCTGGAGTCCATTCAGGAGGCCCCACCCCCAATCCAAAGTCCTTCCTCTGAGCTCCACCCCCAATCCCAGGAGTCCATCCATGAGGCTCCACCCCTGTAAGCCCTGCCTCCTGTCACTGCCACAATGGAGAGTAAGTGTTCCATCACGTGAACTTGGGGGGACGCCCTCGACCCACACCAGTCAGACATTAATCCAGGCAACAGAGACAGCAGTGAGCAACTCAGGCAAGAACCCTGCTTTGGAAGGACACTATTCCGGTAGATGTGTATGACGTTTCTGACACGAGCCATTGGACCACTTCACAATCCTCGTGTCTCAAACAGGGACACAGAAGCTCAGAACGTTCGAACCACTCCTTGTTCCACAGCTACCAGAAGCTGAGCAGGGGATGGATTTTGCTCTGTGACAGCCTGAACTTTCTGCTCCTCAGATTCTCCCTCTGTCGAGGATCAGGGGGGGAAATGTTGTAGAACTTGGGAAAGGAACAGAAGACTCAAAGTCAGGCAAAAAAGGTCGTTCTTCTGCTTGGGTAGAGAAGATGGCTTAACTTAGGAGCACTGTGGCTCGAAAATAGCTGTGTTTCTCTGTGTTTCCCTGGGAGACTTGGAGTTAATCAAGAAACCCAAACAGGGATGACCCAAGATTGAACTAGTCTGGCAAAGCGTGGTACAAGGAAAAAGGCAGTCAGGGGCTGAATCCATTCCAACGAACAAGGGTATTTCTCGGACACGAGCCAGGTGGCACCAGCGCAGAGCTTCTACACTGGAGTCTAGAAGAGGAAGGAGAGGAGCATGAAACTTATCTTTGCTCTTGGAACTCTGAAAGATGAGAGGGAACCTGGCTATTCTTAGCAGTGTCTGGGGGCCCGTGAAAGCTTTCCTGCTGAATTATAGACAACAAGAGCATTTATTAACTCCCTCCCAGTCGCAGCCTGGCTGCGAAGCAGATTCCAGGAGATGTTATCTGGAAGGTGCATCACTGTGTATAAATATTTCAGAGGTCAGGACCCAACGCAGAGTTTGAACTTTTAAGGGCCTGAGTGTGTTTCACAAGAGATGGATGTTGAGGCTTCATTTCTGGGTGTTGGGTAATCCTGCAACTACTCTGCTAGCTGCTCAGAGTGAGTGTGGGTTTCCTTATGAGGCCAGGGGTGGGGGCCAGCACAGCATCAAAAAAAAAAAAAAAATTGCTTGCGTGGGTAGGTTTCTGGCTTTGAATGCTCAGGGCACCTTTAAGAAGGAGTCAAATCAAATTTAGAAAGTCTAGCGGTTTCATGAGAATTTCCTAAAGAAGTGCTTCTCAGATTTCATTATCATGGGAACTTGTGAAAATGTAAGTTTGATTAGGAGATCTGGGGTGGGACTTGAAACACTACCTTTCCAATAAATTTCCGGGTAGTGCTGATCTGGTGGTCCTGGGACCCAATTATCAGTAGCAAGTTCTAGAGTCTTCTGACAGACCTCCTACACTCTATGGCTGGTAAATTCGTTTGTATCAGTTAGGAAGACGTTCAGCTGCCGGTAACAGAATATCCAGCCTTGTTTGCCTGAACAGGCAGGGGATTTATAAAATTGACTAATAATTTATTAAAATTAACAAATCAAAAATTGTATACATTTATGGTGTATGACGTGATGTTTTGATATAGGTCTACTTTTAGATGGGCTAAATTTATCTAATTAGCATATCTATTGCCTCACATTTCTCTGTGTGTGTTGGGGAAGGCTGTCAAAATGTACTGTATTACCAATTCAAGTCTTATAATATGTTGTTATTATTTAGAATCATCATGTGGTGCAGTTGATCTTCTGAACTTATTCCTTCTCTCTCACTGAAATGGTATACTTAACCAGCAGATGCTCATTTTTCTCCTCCTGCCTCCTGCTTCTGGGAACTACCACTGTGCTTTGCTTTGATGAGTTTGATGTTTTTTGTTTCCCCATAAAAGTGAGATCATGCAGTACTCGCCTGTCTGTGCCTGGCTTATCTCACTCAACACAAAGTCCCCCAGATTCTGTGCTGTTGCAAACGATAAGATTACCTTCTTTTTTAGTGCTTACTGGTACTCCATTGTGTATATATGACCCCAAAGCACAGGCAAGAAAATCAAAAATAGATAAATGGGATTACAGTAAACTAAATAGCTTCTGCATGACAAAAACATCAATCCATACAGTGAAAAGGTAACTTTTATAGTGGTAGGAAATACTTCTGAACCACATCTCAGATGGGGGATTAGTATTCAAATATATAAGGAACGCATATAACTACGTATCAAGAAAACACAGAGCTTGATTAAAAAGTGGGCAAAGGACTTGAATAGACAAGAAAGACACACACATGGCCACACATATGTGAAAAAAAGTGTTCAACATCACTAATTATCAGGGGTGTGCAAATCCAGACCACAGTGAGATCTCACGTCCCACCTGTTAGGTGGCTGTTATCAAAAAGGTGAACGATAGCAAATGTGGCCAAGGTTGTGGAAAAGAAGGGCATCCTTATTCACTGGAGGTGGGAATGGAAATTGGTTCAGCCACCATGAACCACAGCATGGGGGTTCCTCAGGAAACTAAAAAAAGAACTGCTGTGTGGCCCAGAAAGTCCATGAGCTCAGTAGATTGAAGAGATATCTACACTCCCACGTGCATTGTGTCATTATTTACAATAGTAAGACCCATATAGAATCCATCTAAGATCCAGATAGTGGATTTTGAAACTAACCCAGTCCAGAGGAGGGTTAACAGCAGGGACTTGAGGTCATGCAACTTTCCCCACTCCCTCATCCAATCTCGGGCTTGCAGCAACATTGCAAAGGATCCAATGTTCACCTTCTCCCAGGACTCCTATGCTGACATGCTAACTCCCAAGATGGTGGTTTTAAAAGGTGGAGCCTTGTGGAGATGATTGTGTCCTGAGACAAGAGTCCTCAGTAATGGGACAAGTGCCATTATAAAAGAAGGCCTAGAGTGACCCCTTGTTTACCCCTTCTGCAGTGTGAAGTCACAATGAGAAAGTACCATGATCCTGGACTTCCAGCTTCCAGAACTGTGAGGAATGAATTTTTGTTTTTGTTTTTGTTATAAACCTCCTTGTCCATGGTATTTTGTTATAGCAGCCCAAGCAGACCAAGAGGCACACATGAATGGAAAATGCCCGTGGCAACTCAAAGCCCTAAGTCTGCATTCCCGTTATGAAGGTCATCGGGACCCTCAGCTCAGGCCAAGTTGGTTAACACTCAGCACCATGGTCACCCCTGGATCCACAGAGCCCAGGATCATAAATATTTTACCTGATAGCCTTGCTACCCAGAACAAGATTGTAATTCTTGTAAGCTGAGGAAGAAGGGGTAGGAGTGGGGACTGGGTTGGCAGCCAGAAGTAGCTGCCACCACTAGGACTAAAACACAGGCAGCCACTCTTAAGGAAATTGAATGCTGATGAACTTTTTAAATTTTCAGTTACCATTATCAAGGGCCCAGTGTGTACCAGGCACTGTGTTCAACAGCTTATGTGGATTATTCTATTTAGTCCACAAAGCCCTTGGAGGGTTAGATCCTTAGTGTTCCCAGTAGCCTTATTTTCCAAATACACCATTTTCCTCTACCAGGAGGCCTTCCCCAGGCTGTCCCTACTACCCACTCGTTCCCTTGCAAGCCCTCTGCTCTGCTGCTCAATGCTCAATAATTGGCTTTTTCCGGGAGTGTTTTGGGGGCGGTGAGACACCTGATCACTGGTGTTTGCCAATTGCTGTGGTGTAAACGTCTCCACCGTGACCAAACCTCAAGCTGCTAACTGTTTTTGTCAAGGAACATGATGTTAGGAAGAGACATTCCACAGCACGCCATTATGCAGGATTTCCCGTTCTAATCATCAGAAACAACCTCAAGAGAGAGAAAACAATGGGAACACACAGTGAGGCAATCAGGAAGTGGTGTGTGTGTTGAGAATTCATCGTTTGAGTTTTTAATATAACATTTGAAATTTTATGTCTATATAATTCTTAATAATGGCTACCCTTAATAACCAGCTTGCAAAATCCGGGGATGCTGAACTCTCAGTTCTCAGGAAGCACTTCAGAGGCTCCAGCACACCCAGCTACTGTCCACCCAGGCCTGTTCTTCCTCCAGATCCCGGCGCCGTCCGTCCCAGGGAAGCCCCCTCCGCATCCCCCACCACGTGCATGTGTCATTATTTACAATGGTAAGACCCGTATGGAATCCACCTAAAAGCCCATCAGCAGATGAATGGATCCAGATAGTGGATTTTGAAACTAACTGTGTGCTCTTACAACACACAGGCCTTTTGTGGGGTCTACGACAATTCTGATTTTGCATTTATTTGTATGAGTTTCTGAATCTTGTCTTGCTAGGCAGGCCATTCTGTCCTGGGCACCTACCAGTGCCTGCAACATACCGAGTGTAGGAAAGTCACCAGCCACAGGGTGAGGGCACAAAGAGGCCCCGAGAGGTGAAGAAGCACCCCTGGGATGCCCGCTGAGCAGGGGCGTCCACCAGGACCACCCAGAGCTGCGTGTGAACCCGCACATGTGTGTACCTACGTAGTTTGAGGGTGGGAGCTAGAAATATGAGCTGGCCTACGTGGTGGAAGAAACCTGTCCATCATCTTGACGCCATGACAGACTAACACGCATGCTCTGATTGGCTGTTTATGACAACTTGAGGAATTTTATGATTTTCCTCTCAAGATGAAGAAATTAAAAATCCTGCTTAACTCAAGACAACTACAGCCTACCCAATATCCTCGCCTGTCATTGGCTAAGGGGCAGGCACGTGACCCTGTCCTGGGGTCTCTATTTTACCTAAACGTTCTTGTGTCTGGGTGAAATGTTGAACTCTGGCCGCCATCTTGCTAAGCTGGGAGTCCATCTACTCTTTCTTCTCATTTATTTAACGTACTTTCTAAGAAAACCTGTGGAATCAGCACTAGGTTAAGTGTCCAGCAGACAATAGTGTATAACATCGGGGATTTGGATGATCTGTTTACAAATGAACCGGCACTGGGTTTGCTCTACCTCTGGGTGACCCATTACCCCAGACTTTATATCTCCAAAGATGCACAGTTGTGGACATCCGTTTGAGGTGGCCTCGTCTGTGTCGTGTTCAGGAGTCCCTCTTGAATGACAGGGATGCATGATCAACCCTAGTGGATGCAAGAAACACAGATAGTTCTGAACTCTACATAGACCACAAGATTTTTTCCCTTTTCCTAAGACACCTATGATAAACTCAACACAGTCAGACATCGACAGCCATGATTCATAATCAAATAGATCAACCATAACAATGTAGCATAATAAAGTCTATGTGAGTGTGGGGTCCCTTCCTTCAGGGAGCCAAGACAAATATTAATATTTTTGGAGTGGGGTTGGCACCAGCAACTGAAGCTGCAGATAAAGGGGACCGCTGTCACTGACGCCATCCCAAGGGACAAGGTGCACGAGGGCGGGTGTTTTCTTTTCCTGGGTCCATTCATTCCCTGATCCCCTGCCTGTTCCTGTCATGTGGCTGGACATTGGTAAGTTGGGGCTCAGAGCACGTGAGCTCCCCCTATGACTTATGAGGGCTGAAAAGCCACTTGGACCAGGGACAGAAACGGCCAAGCAGGAGGGATTGGAGTCCAAAAGAGGCCCTCTCAGGTCACCTGCAGGCACACTGATGAATTCCAGAGATCACATCATGACTGAGAGGGCGCGTGATCTCTTTCTTAGCCCAACGAAATAAAACTTTTGTTCCTAACTAACAAGTTTAAACAAAATTTGACGTGTAAATACATTTGAATTATTAGCTGTAACACAACGAGTAAATGAAATTACATTTAAAAAAAAGAAGAAGAAGAAGAAGAAAAAGGAAGAAAGAAAGAAAGCCGGGACTTCAGAGAAAACCAGAGGGAAGGCTTTGGGAGAAGCTTCTTAGACAGTGGTGGGGTCTGGCTCCACTTGCCTCTCATTCTTCATGCTTCCTGCCTCAAGGTTTCTGTCGAAACCCCACTCGCCCAGCTTTAGGGAAACCATCTGACAGATCCGACTTCCTTCTTTCACCTTGAACTTCAACTCGGGTGGGACCTGAGAAAACCAAGGTGCCGTCAGGAGGAAAGCCTGGGCTCCTGCGGACCTTCAATCAAGGAGCAGCCGTGGATGACCTAGCACATTCCAGGCCTTACCCTCAGTGCCCGGATGCCGGATGACTAAGGCACACTCCCCTCCGGTAACCATGGCGACCATTTACCAACCGCTCACTCTCCTAGGCGCGACTCCAAGATACCCCTGCCCCGACAAGGTAGAGAGAAATGTGGACACCCGTTGGACGGAAGAAAAAACTGAGGTTCAGAGAGGTCAGTGCTTCCCCGAGATCACACAGTTGAACCTCTGTTCACTAGATACCAGTGGCACTTCCAGGTTTGTGACCACCCAAGATGTCTCTAGTCATCGCCTACTGTCCCCAAGGCCTCTTTGCAATTCCTCTTTTCATAAACTTCAGAGTCGTGCGTGACTTTTCTCTCTCTCACACCCCCATACCCAGCCCATGAGGAAATTCTCTTCTCTTGACCTTCATTCTTTTCCCCAAATCTGACCACTGCTCTCCCCACACCCCGAGCCAAGCCATCATCACCTCCCCCTGAAACATTTCATCAGCCGTCCCTGGTCAGTAATCCCAAGATGCTGTCAAAGCCTCGTTTAGAGTGTTTCCCTCTTCAGCTCCAAACCCTGCCATGGATCCCCAGTTCCCTAGAGCAAAAGCAAACTGGGCACCGAGATCTGCTGCCCGCTGGACTGCTTCCTGGAGAGGAAGTTCGTCCTCCACGACAGTCCGGGGACACCTGGCCTCTGCCTTCCCACCTCCAGGACTGGAGAAGGAGAATTTCTGTGGTTCCGATCACTCCGTCTGGGTATTTTGTTAAGGACAATTGTGCTGCTACATCCGGGACCTAAGGAGGCGTCTGCCTCTGAGCTGGCTCGCTTCCACCAGGGGATGGGAAACCCCTCACACCCTGCAAGTCCTCCTTCCCAAGACCCCTGCCGGCACCTGCCCCGTGACCTTGCCATCCCTCCCTTCCCTCACCTCCTTCCACGATCCTTCTCCCTGAGCTTTCTATTTTTATCTTGCAAGACATGGGGACCTTGCCGCCGATGACTGGGTCTGCAGTGATGTCTGCATTCTGTGATCCAAAGGCAGCACGGCAAGCAGCTCTGGACGGCACCTGGAGGAGGGTAAGACCCAATGGTCCCAGAGCTGGTGGAGCAAGGGCTTACTCAGTGTCCCACCCCAGGTATCGCTGCTGCAGGACCTAAGCTCTGCACGCGTAGGTGATACCGCCTTGCAGATTAGAGTGAGAGTGAGGGGGTGCATGCATAGATCATCTCAAAACAGCATGATGAATGAAATAATTACGTGCAAAACGCAAAGTTAGCAGAAAGGAGTGACATCGCCTGCCTGCCTGGGGCGCGCGCGCGCGTGTGTGTGTGTGTGTGTGTGTGTGTGTGTGTGTGTGCGCGCGCCATGGGAAGCAGGATATTATTCGAGATGAGTTCCCCAGAGAAAAACATGCAGACACTTGCACTTTGAAAGCATCAAAAGTAACTTTTTATTACCATTACAGAAGAATACGTGTTGGCTGTCAAAAAACCAGAAACCACAGATAAGCAACAGGAAAATGAATGACCGTCTTCCCAACCTGTTTTATTATGTTCATATCTATAGAAGTTCCAGAGCTACGTTTGCATTTTTCTTCCTGTGAAGGTGGAATCATAGTGCAAATGCTAGTCTGTAGTCTGTACTGACCGTCTCTTCGGGGCATTCTTTACTGGGCCCCAGCAGGTGAGGAGGAGTGCGTGGGGCTAGCAGGGCCGAGGCAGGACTTCTGAGCAGAGGTCGGGGAGGTGTGAAGACACAGAGGGGCCTGGGACAACAGGTTGTGCTTGAGTTCCTCTGGATGGTTCTGCTGGAGTCTATAGCGGTGGGGAATGACAGCAGGGAGCGTGGAGGGGTTGGGGGCAGGGCGGGAGGGCGTAGTCTGCTCTAGTAGGAGCGCAGCTTGGTCCTGTGGGCAGGATTCCATTTCCCCAAGACGAGGACAAGGATGTGGAAGGATTTGAGGACACAATAAAATGCCAGAATCACAGAAAGAGAAAAGTGATCTCTTTATCATCTCTATTCTAATCAAGCAGAGTGGAGAGGCTCTGCCAATGTCTTTAATGCCCTCCTAACACGGGAAGTCTCCTTATTTTAAGAAAGAAAACAACCCCAGGCTCAGAGCTTTGAATGAGCAACTCTTTTTAGAAGATTAGAGCACTGTTAGAATTAAATATTTAGAATACAATATTACTAAAGGTAACTGCCTCCATTATATTTATTTGACTATTATTCCATCATTTCTCCTATAAATAATGAGCACCTACTATGTGCCTGGTGTTTTATTCCAAGTGCTTCCATCCCATCAAAGTGAGAATATTTGTCTGTTTATGGTGATGTTGCCATTATTGTCTGGTGTGACTATGGGGTTTTTTTTGTTGTTGTTGTTGGTACTGGGGATTGAACTCAGTGGCACTCGACCACTGGGCCACATCCCCAGCCCTTTTTTGTATTTTATTAGAGACAGGGACTCACTAAGTTGCTAAGTGCCTTGCCATTGCTGAGGCTGGCTTTGAACTGGCGATCCTCCTGCCTCAGCCTCCCAAGTGCTGGGATTACGCCGCACCTGGCTAGGTATGGTATTTCTTTATAACACATAATGAGCTGAATTGGGGCCCCCGTATTCATATTTTAAAGTCTTAACCGAGTACCTTAGAATGGGATGACTGTATTTGGAGATAGAGTCTTTTTTTTTTTTTTTTTTTTTTTTTTTTTTTTTCATTCTCATTGGTTTGGTGATGGGATGGGACCCAAGGCTTTTGCACATACTGAGTGCATGCTGTGCCCCTGAGCTCTACCCCGACCTGGAGGCTGGGACTTTAAAGAGGATATTCAGTGAAAATGAAGTCATTAGTGTGGACCTTCATCCAGTGTCCCTGTAAGGACAGTGTAAGGAGCTTAGGACACAGAAAGGTCCAGAAAGAAGACCAGGTGAGGAGAGAGCAAGAAGATTCTGTCTACAAGCCATGGAGAGAGAAACAGGTTCAGAAAGAACCTGTCCTGCCAGCACCTTGATCTTGGACTTTTACCCTCCAGCTCCACGAGCACACACACGTCTGTGTTTCAAGCCGCCCTGTCTGTGGGGCTCTATCATAGCAGCCATAGGAACTGATACAGAAGGCGGGTCCATTTTTGTCCTGAAAACAAGTGGCCTTAAAGGAGCAACGTCAAGACACCTCCACAGAGGAATGAAGATGAGGCAAGATTCATAAAAGCGATACTCAGAAGCACGAGCTTTTGGTGCAATTCTCAAAGGAGATTCTGGAATGACTAGATTTGAGAGACGTCCAAGAGGCGCGGGGAGCCAGGGGTCAGTCTGAGGCCAGGGGCTGAGGAGACCTGATCTAAGGGACTTTCCTGCAGTCTTTTTTTTTTTTTTTTTTTTTTTTTTGGTACCGGGGATTGAACTCAGGGGCCCTCGGCCCCTGGGCCACATCCCCAGCCCTTTTTTGTATTTTATTAGAGACAGGGTCTCACTGAGTTGCTAAGTGCCTTGCCATGGCTGAGGCTGGCTTTGAACTGGCGATCCTCCTGCCTCAGCCTCCCAGGTGCTGGGATTGGTATTTCTTTATAACACATAATGAGCTGAATTGGGGCCCCCGTATTCATATTTTAAAGTCTTAACCGAGTACCTTAGAATGGGATGACTGTATTTGGAGATAGAGTCTTTTTTTTTTTTTTTTTTTTTTTTTTTTTTTCATTCTCATTGGTTTGGTGATGGGATGGGACCCAAGGCTTTTGCACATACTGAGTGCATGCTGTGCCCCTGAGCTCTACCCCGACCTGGAGGCTGGGACTTTAAAGAGGATATTCAGTGAAAATGAAGTCATTAGTGTGGACCTTCATCCAGTGTCCCTGTAAGGACAGTGTAAGGAGCTTAGGACACAGAAAGGTCCAGAAAGAAGACCAGGTGAGGAGAGAGCAAGAAGATTCTGTCTACAAGCCATGGAGAGAGAAACAGGTTCAGAAAGAACCTGTCCTGCCAGCACCTTGATCTTGGACTTTTACCCTCCAGCTCCACGAGCACACACACGTCTGTGTTTCAAGCCGCCCTGTCTGTGGGGCTCTATCATAGCAGCCATAGGAACTGATACAGAAGGCGGGTCCATTTTTGTCCTGAAAACAAGTGGCCTTAAAGGAGCAACGTCAAGACACCTCCACAGAGGAATGAAGATGAGGCAAGATTCATAAAAGCGATACTCAGAAGCACGAGCTTTTGGTGCAATTCTCAAAGGAGATTCTGGAATGACTAGATTTGAGAGACGTCCAAGAGGCGCGGGGAGCCAGGGGTCAGTCTGAGGCCAGGGGCTGAGGAGACCTGATCTAAGGGACTTTCCTGCAGTCTTTTTTTTTTTTTTTTTTTTTTTTTTTTTTTTTTGGTACCGGGGATTGAACTCAGGGGCCCTCGGCCCCTGGGCCACATCCCCAGCCCTTTTTTGTATTTTATTAGAGACAGGGTCTCACTGAGTTGCTAAGTGCCTTGCCATGGCTGAGGCTGGCTTTGAACTGGCGATCCTCCTGCCTCAGCCTCCCAGGTGCTGGGATGACAGGCATGCGCTAGTACCGCGCCCAGCTCCTGCGATCTTTTCTAGACGTAGGCAATGGTGCTGGGTGGAGATGGCTTCCCACCACCCCAACCTCTGGTCAGCCCCTAACCTGTCCATTCTAACGAGGAGTCTCCGGCCCCAGTCAGGTGGTCCTGCACGCATCTCCCCCTCCAGCTGGACGGGTCACTGCTCCTTGGGGCTGGGTCAGCTTCAGCCACCTTGCTTTGCTCTCACAACACCTTCTGCTACCTTAACAGGTGCAGAAGGAAGCCACGCAAGGACACGGGAAGGAGACGGCCGCCCGCCAGCCACCGCTGTGCCTGCATTCGACCCCCACCGTGGCAGGACAGACACTGTTACAAAGATCTGTCCCAAGCTGGGCGCGGTGGCGCACGCCTGTAATCCCAGCACTTTGGGAGGCTGAGGCAGGAGGATCGCAAGTTCAAAGCCAGCCTCAGCACTGGCGAGGCACTTAGCAACTCAGTGAGACCCTGTCTCTAATAAAATACAGAAAAGGGCTGGGGATGTGGCCCAGTGGTCGAGTGCCCCTGAGTTCAATCCCTGGTACAAAAAAAAAAAAAAAAAAAAAAAAGATCTGTCCCTGTCCTTGTGGGATCTTACCTAAAGGGACTTTCCACGTGGGAGGAGAATGACAACCATCAGCCCCTTGGTGCCTTTGTTGTCCATGCCACTTTCTTGGACCAATGGAGAGCGGGTGGGCGTGATGTGTCCTGAGCCCTGTGTGGCCGTCACCGGCTGTCTCTTTGCAACAAGCAGGACCGAGACTATCTCAGGCAGAGCCCAGAATCAACAAGGCACGAGTCAGACGGAACCGACCCACGATGGGCACAGCATGTGCCACACACCTCTGAGGCCCTGGGGCTGCGTGTGGCACAGTCCCGCTAATGGCTACGCCCACGTGCTGCGTCCTGGGTTCAGAGAGCACCGGAGGTTTCTCTCCTCCACCCTGGAGTGGAGCTACTGGTTTCGTCGCTCCTCTTCCTCCTCACCCTGACAACACCAGCTTCCCATCACTGTCCTCATGTCACCAACGCAGGCACAGAGGGCAGACGGCTCAGACAGCAGGTCCACGGTCAAGTACCCAGAGAGGAGCAAATAGAATGGGACATGAAGCCGACGGGCGGAAGCACGTTCCCGCAAGACGGCTGTGCACTTGGCTAGAGGTGAGCGGTTCTGTTGAGGTCTCCGTGCCAGGATGGAGAAAGAGCAAGTGGGCCTTGTGATACGGTGGGCAGGATTCTGGACTGGACATCCCGAGACCTGGGCTCTTGTCCAACCTCAAAGCTTGCAACTTACTGGAGTAGATAGGAGGATAGTTCCAGAGTTTGAATCTAGGCTCTGCAACTCTTGAACAAATAACAACCTCTCTGTGCCTCATCTCCTTATCTCTGAACTGGGGATAATGGTAATATCTACCTCAAAGAAATTTTGCATGGAACAAACTTAGCTCAGGTACTGAAGAGCAGTCCCTGACACGTGGTTCCCTGCTGCTGCGATTATTATTATCACCCACATGGTTTGTTTTTATTATCATTATTATTTTAAGTGACCTTGGACAAGTCACTTCACTTCCTTGGGCTCAGTTATCTTGTCTGCAAAATGGAGCGAAAAATATCCACTCATCCCAAGAAGCATTGTGATCTCGTGGGAAAATATCCACTCATCCCAAGAAGCATTGTGATCTCGTGGGAAAATATCCACTCATCCCAAGAAGCATTGTGATCTCGTGGGAAAATATCCACTCATCCCAAGAAGCATGTGATCTCGTGGGAAAATATCCACTCATCCCAAGAAGCATTGTGATCTCGTGGGAAACGCCCGAGAGGTGTGGATTCTCCTCCGCTCTGAACTCTGTAGCCCAAGGACGCCCTGCAGCCCTGTGGACCCTCAATTGTCCCGTCCAGAACACAGGCCACTAGCCCCAGCCTGGACGACCGCACCGAACCGCACTTTGCACACGGGGGTGGACGCGTTGTTGCATTTATTCGTTCCCTACCTCACCCCTTGCTAAGAATTCACTAATAAAGGACACGCCTCTATTGCCCAAGAGGACCAGGTCGAACCTAACTGAAACCACCTCTTACAAAAAGGAAAAATCCAACCACCAGGCCCCCCCCGCCGCCCGCCCACCCCATCCCTTCAGAAATTCTTTATTAAGCCTTTTCATTCCTTGGTGGGAGACCCCTGGGGGACTGGGAGAGCAGATCACAGGTGCTGTCCGCTCTAGGGCCAGGGAGAGGAGACCACAGACGCCCAAGTTCAGAGCCGGCGCCTGCAGCGACTTGGTTCTTGAAGCATCACTCTGTCGCAAGACGCGTGGCCTAATCCCCTGAGATTTCCCACTGTCAGGAAGGTAACCCAGTGGGATTTGGAAGTTCAAGGAGCCCTGTAATCACACATCTATTTCTTTGAAGACCTGGAGACACTGAAGAAAAAAAAAAAAATATCACTGCTGCCCGGAATGACCGTAGGGAGCTGCAGGTGTCAGATTGGGGGTTCTCACATACACGGACCCCTCGATTTCTTAGTAGCTCTGTTTTTTTCCTTAACTAGTTTCTCCATACACACATGCGCACGCACGCGCGTGTACACACACACACACACACACACACACCATATAAGCTTCACACACTCTAGAATCTGGAATGGGAAACCCCACACACCCCCAAACTGAGATCAGAAGGTCTCCAGGAATTGTGCCAAGAGTTTTGCATGTGCAGATGTCGCCAAGCTACGTCGTACCTCTTGGTGGGGTGGGGGGGTGGTTTCTGACCAAATATCTGGGCACTCTGGCCTAATCAAGTTGACGTAGGAAATTAATCAGCAGCTTGGCATCGTCGTTGAATCCCAGAAAGCTCTTCTGTACCTGGAAAAAGAGGTTAAAAGAAGTCAGGTGGTTATTTGGGGAGCTCAAGGAAACAGTTCTTCACTTTTCTCATTGGTGGCACTGCCTGTGTCCCCTGCCTGACAGCAGCTGCCTGAGGAAAGTGGTTTTGCCCTGTGAGTTTCCATGGCTGCGTCCCCAGCAATCAGAACAGCATCTGGCTCAGACGGGGGTTGAGTATCCCTAATCCAACAGCCAACATCCGAATGTCTAAGAAATCTGCAACATTTTGAGTCCTGACTGCAAGCTTAAGAATTTCAGATTTTGGAGAATTTCATGTTGGGGGGTTTTGGATTAGGAAGGCTCAACTGGTAAAGCCCGTGAAAATATTCCAGAGTTGGAAAAACTCTGAAATCTGAAATACGTCGGGTCCCAAGCATTCTAGTTAAGGGATACTCAACCCGCTGTAAGCACTCAACAGACAGCTGCAGAATGAATAAGTGAGTGAATGAATGGATGAGTGGATGAGTGTAAGTAAATGATGAGGGAAATGAGTGAGTGAATAAATGAGAGAATGAATGAGCGAGGGAGTGAGTGAATGAATGAATGAGAGAAATGAATGATTGAATGAATGAGTAGATGAGTGAATGAATTAGTGAGTGTGTGAATGAGGAAATGAATGAGTTAGTGAATGAATGAATAAGTGAATGAGAGAATGAGGGAATGAGTGAGTGAATGAGGGAATGGGTGAGTGAGTGAATGAATGAGTGGGTGAATGAGGGAAAAGAGTGAGTGAATGGGGGCTGGGGTTGTGGCTCAGCGGTAGAGCGCTCACTTAGCACGTGCGCGGCCTGGGTTTGATCCTCAGCACCACGTAAAAATAAACGCATTGTGTACAACTAAAAGCAAATAAATAAATATTAAAAAAAAAAGAGTGAGTGAATGAGAGAAGGAATGAGTGGGTGAGTGAATGAATGAGTGAGGGAATGAATGAATGAGGGAAATGAGTGAATAAATGAGAGAGTGAATGAGTGAATGAATGAATGAAAGAATGAGGGAAATGAGTGAATGAATGAACGAATGAGTGGATAAGCAAATGGGTGAGTATATGAGTGAATGACTGAGGGAATGAGTGAGATAGTGAAGGAATGAATCAATCAATGACAAGGGTCCAGCTCATGTATCTTATATCTATTTGCTTCTCTAAATTTCAATACACCTTTAAAGCAGCAAACAAAACAAAACAAAACAAAAACAAAAAAAACATTGTCCCCGCTTAGGGCCTCTCATGGGTCCCAGAAAACATCTGAGCTCCCTGGACTTAATTTGGTGAAGCATCGCTTCCGGTGTGTCTGCACGGTATGCCTGGCAGCAGAAGGCCTAGTTTGAACGTGGGGATTGAGGGGATTCAGATCCCAGCAGCTCAGGCCCCCAAATGACCTGGAGGAGGAGCTCCGAAAGGCCTCAGCCACCTCTGCGGTTTCAGAGTGAGAAATTGAAGTGTTTTCAAACCACAGGAATCTCACTGCTTGAACCTGGGAGGGGCCCGACCTGTTTGCTAGCTTCTCCTTCCCTTCACACCTGTCTCCTGGCCGCCACCTCCCTGGGCTCCTCCAGCCTGCAGCGCCCCTGAGCTGGGTATTAAGAGTGAGTGACAGGCTCCCAACTGCGCGTCAGCCCTGGCCACGCCTCATACCTCAGAGGCTTAACACAAGTTACAAGGTGTTTGGGGAACTCCGGCAGCCTGGAACCCCACCTTCATCTCCCCCTGAAGATGACTAGGAGGGTGGAAGATGTTATCACCTACCCGGAGCCTCACCCCCACTTCTTGCAAGCCGATTTTGTAATGACTGCTGATCCCTGATGTGCAGGGGGGTGGGCCTTCCCTGTGCCTCAGGGGTGAGCACAATGGCTTCGTGTTATGATTCATATAACCCTCCTCCCATTTGCCAGTGATTGATTTAAACTCAGTCCTGGCTGATGAAATGAAAGAGGAAGACGTGGTGGTGACAGAAATCTCCCCTTTCAGTTAAAAAATAATAAATAAATAAATAAAAATAAGAGACACAAACTTCTGAGCTGGTCGGACGATGCCTGCCCTTACTTCCTACAGTTTGGGAATATGATAACCGAAGCTGCTGCAGCCATCTTGTGACCATGAGGCGGCAAATAGGATCATGGAAAAGCAAGGGCAAAATGTGAGCCCTGGATGACATTGTTGAGACATGGAGTCAGCCCAGGAACTGCCTGGCACTGGTCATTTTGCTGTTAAAATGCAGCCCAAAGCATTCCTAATCAATGCTTGTAGCATTTATGCTTGCTCACTCTGAGCCTTGGTCTGTACGGGGCATTCACAAACATTAGCTCATTGCCTCCCCCCCCCCCCAACAACAACCTAGTGATTTTGTCCATTGTATGGATGAGAAAACAGAAACTCTAAGAGCCTCAGAAACTTACTGGAGATAAGATAATGAATAAAGAGCAGAGCTTCAGCTGGGCGCGGTGGCGCACACCTGTAATCCCAGCACCTGGGAGGCTGAGGCAGGAGGATCGCGAGTTCAGAGCCAGCCTCAGCCATGGCAAGGCACATAGCAACTCAGTGACACCCTGTCTCTAATAAAATACAAAAAAAGGGCCGGGGATGTGGCCCAGTGGTCCAGTGCCCCTGAGTTCAATCCCTAGTACAAAAAAAAAAAAAAAAAAAAAAAAAGAGCAGAGCTTCCATTCTAATTGAAGGTGAACTTGAACAACTGTGTTCCATCTTAACTTTTTTTTTTTTAAATGTAGCATGACGGTTTTAGAGGAAAATAAACTATTTTGTCATTGTTCCAAAAAAACGGAGAGAAACATGTTGGGGAATCTTCTCCCCAGCTGGCTCTTAGCTCCGGGGCACAGGGCTCAGATCTTTAAATGAGAACGTACCACGCGGAGGGAAGCAGTGTTTTTAAGACATAATCCAAGAGAGGTGCTGGACCGGGGGCATGCTTTTCTCCTGTGACCTCCAGGGACCTCCAGAATGGCAGCCACACCAGCAGGAAGACAGACCCATGTGTGAGAGCACTTCAGAAAGTGAAGGGACGGGAGCAGACAGACTGTCACTGCAGCCTCTTGGGACCCTCTGGGGTGGCTTTGCATGCGATTGGAGTGTGATTGCAAAATCCCAAGGACGGGAAGGACTCGCTGGGGTGAGAAGGGAGGAGCAGGGCCACGGGTTGCAAGCTGAGGTTGAAGTGCCTGGGCCAGGAGGACCCAAGAGAAGGACACATCCTAGGTTTCGTCCATGGTGGGTCAACTCCATTGCTCTGGCCCAAGGTGAGGCAGAACGTCATGGTGGGAGGACTTGGTGGGGGAAAGCCATTTAGCTCATGGTGACTGGGGACCAGGGAGAGCAAGGGGAAGGGGACACAGGGAAGATGAGTCTTTTAGCCCCCAGTGGCCCACCTCCTATAGCCAGGCCCCTCCTGCCTGCAGTCACCATCCAGTGAGTCCGTTCAAACTGGGATGGGCCGGTTAGGTCACGGCTCTCACAATCCAGTCGTGTCCCCTCCAAACTGTCCTGCATTAACACGGGAGCTTGGTGGTGGGGTGGGGGGCATGGCACCTCATAGCCAAGCCACGATCCTCGCATACCATCTTCTTGAACTTACACCCTGAGTCAGCTTCAGCTCTGGGAAACCCGGCCTGAGACACGGTTTAGTCCAATCATAAATTTGGTTCTCTAACCACTCACCCATCCACCATCCATCCATCTAAATAGCTTTTTCTTTTTCTTTTTCTTTTTGGTACCGGGGAGATTGAACTCAGGGGCCCTCGACCACTGGGCCACATCCCAGCCCCCTTTTCTATTTTATTAGAGACAGGGTCTCACTGACTTGCTAACTGCCTCGCCATTGCTGCCAAATAGCTTTCTTAAGGGCTAAAAATACAGAGATAAGCATGTCTAACCCTCAACTCACAAGGAACTTAACTAAATGGAGGAAAAGACTCAAAGTAATGAAATGAAGGTACTCTCATGAAGCCCACGGGTGACAATCTCACTCAAGGCTGGCCAACCCCAGCCTGCTGCCTGTTCTTTATAAATAAAGTTTTATTGGCACACTGGCACACATGCATTCATTTACACATGACTGCTTTGTGCACCACAACAGCAAATCTCTGCTTTTTAGTAGCAAAGCCAAAACATATTTATAATTCAGTTCTTTGTAGAAAGAGTTTGCTTCACATGATGGGGGCCGAGGGAGGTGGGGCAGTGTTGGGGTGTGTAAGAAAGAGTTCTGGGCTTGGGATTAACACCTCCTAAGTTCAAGTTCTGATCCCATCCTAACACGTATGTGATTTGCAGAAGATCCCGTAACCTCTCCGAGCCTCCGCAGCCTCCTCTGGAGACCCACATATTGGGATGACCGTCCCTCCCCCCGGCACTCCCAGGAGCATTCGTCGAGACTGCGCATGCCCAGAAGTCAGTCTGGCACTTTGCAAGAGCTGGGGACGCTGGGATCTGTCCGTGTGGGGTATCCTGGGGTCCGCCCTGGACGTGACGTGGGGAGGCAGCCCCGAGCTGCACGGCACCCACAGCTCGCTCCCGAGCCCCCTGAGTGTCCCCACGTGAGCGCTGGCATGAGCCAGCGGCACGGGGACACGTGCCCTTAAATGGTCCCTTTCTGCACATCTCAGCCCTTGGGTCTCGGAGGGGGAGTCCCAGCTTCCAGAAGGGGTTGGGCGGCTGCTCGGGCGGGAGCGCGGCTCCACGTGACCCTGTGGCCTTCGCCTGCTGGCGAGAGGAGGCTGCGTGCGGGGGAAGCCACCCAAGCTGCAGACCCCTTCCGTGCCTTCCCTGTCCCCCTCCATCTGGGCAGCCGAGGGCTACTAACTGGGGCACTCTGTCCCCGAATGTCACTGATGATTCGATCCTGGGGTCGTCCTGGGAGTCACGGGTGTTCAGTGTCCCAGGGAAGTGGGGGGGGGAGGGGCAGAAGCCCTTCCAGGGATCTGGGGAACAGGCCTGTGGGCCAGGCTGCGTGGTGGGGCCCAGGGCTGGGGCCGGAGCCTGGCGCCTGCCTTCCAGCCTGACATTTCCACTACTACCAGATGCCAAAGGTCTGACTTGCAGGGGGACTGGAAGGCCCATTGGTCAAAATTCCTCAATTATTTAAAAATAAGTGCTCCCAGCGTGGTGGTTCAACTGGATGGAGCTGCCAAGCTGGGGCTCTGAGGCTGAGCCAAGTGACCACACATTGTGCCCATCTGCAACACGGTCCACAGTAATCACAGCCCTGGACGCCTCGGCTCTGCTGGAGTAGGGCTCCGCTTCCACTTTGATCCCACGCTCGTTTCTCTCCAACCTCAGGGCCTTTGCACTTGCTGTTATCGCCGCCAGCAATGTTCCTCCCCCAGATATCTACGTGGCCACTCCCTCACGTCTCCTGTGTCTCTGTTCAGATGTCATCTTATCGGAGAGAACGTTCCATTCTGCCACCGCTCTTCCTACCCGGCATGGTTTCTCTTCTTAGAATTGGTCACTACCCGACACGTTCCATATTTGTGTTTGTGATCTCCTTCCCCAAACCTGCCTGCCATGATGTCTCACGGGGCCGGAGACCTTGTGTGGTGTGTTCCCCACCTGGCACACAGAGGGGAAAAAGAAAGATTTGTGGAATGGATGGATACACAGAGTTGGTAGCTTTTTTTTTTTTTTTGTATTGGGGATTGAATTCAGGGGCACTCAACCACTGGGCCGCATCCCCTGCCCTTTTTAATATTTTATTTAGAGACAGGCTCTTGCTAAGTTGCTTAGGGCCTCGCTAAGTTGCTGAGGCTGGCTTTGAACTTGCGACCCTCCTGCCTCAGCCTCCCGAGACGCTGGGATGACAGGCCTGCACCCCAGTGCCCAGCTGGTGGTCATCTTTTCCTCAAATATTCCTTACCTGTGGGTCTTGCACCAAGTTGCCTCAGTGCTACCCAAATATCCAGGAGAACATTGCTATAATTGAAGCTAATAATAATGTTGCAAAAGGCTCTTAGATTATAACAACGGTAGCAGCCATTGTGATGAACACACCGCACTACGACACTACCTATTTTGTATTATCCCCCCTCCAGTGCCGTGAAATCTGGGATCCTGGGAAGAGAAATTGGTTACCTGAAACCATCCATATCCCACATGCTGAGCTGTGATTCAGACGCAGAATGCTATGATTTCAAAGACCAAAAACAAAAACAAAAAGCACGAAAGCAAGGTTACCCTTGGAAGGCTGGTCTTCGGGTGTAGCTGCCTGATGCTGTTGCTCGCAGCTACGACGCCGCGGGAGAAAACTCGGAGGAGGCAGGATGAAAATGAAAAAGGTCTTTTCTTCTTCTTCTCTCTCCGGCTTCAGCAACCTCTCCAACTCTAACCGCTCCGACTCCTTTCAACCAGCAACCTTCTTCTTCTGACCACTCTAACCAACCTCACCCGGTTTTATATACATTTAGCTTTAACAAGGACAAGTGCTCACAGCTCGAGCTTACAGGTGCGTCACACAGTGTTCACGGGCATACAAAGATTCTTTGAATAATGTATAAAAATCAGGTGGAACTTGAACATCTTTTATGGCTCTCAGCTAACCGCAATCTTAGCTCTCTCCTTGATTAGGGCTCCTTCATTCAGGCAACGCTAAACATTCAGTTCCACTGAGCCACCCTCCACGCGCCTGCAGGATGGCCTCGCTGTGTGGCACTTGCTACTCTGACATTCTCATGTGCGTCAAGCGTAGAGCGCCCAGCCCTTTCTGAGCCCCTCTGGGTGGTAGCCTGGGGCTGACCATCTCCGTGCATTTCCACCTTGATCTTGACAACAGACCTGTGAAATAGATCTTGCCTTCTTCCACTTTCTGCAAGGGCTGCAGGGCATAGACCAACTTGGTTGCCAGGAGTCGCACCGCCACGTGGGGCTACTGATGCCATCGTCTCAATATGGGACATTGAGGGAAAGTCGCCCTCCTCCACCTGCAGCCAGAGGTAGCTTTAAAACACAAGCCCCATGTGGACCGTCCTTAATGGCGGCCGAGAGCAGTGCGGTGTGGTTTTCCAGTCCTCCCGAGGCCTGCGGAGCCAGCGATCTTTGCCTGGTTTCCTCCTCCTCCTGGTCCCTCTGTCTTTGGCATCTGGTTGTAGGGCTTCAGTGGACAAATGGTTGCATTCAGCCAGTGTCCGGGGGAGACCTTGGAACTCACGCCAGCAGCAGAGCCCCACATGGCCGTGGCGGGGAGGGAGGGAGTCGGCTGTCGGGTGCACGGTGAACCCCTCCAAGAAGGGATGTGGCGCCTCACGCTGCAGATGGCTCCTTTGCTCAAAGACAGCCTAATGACATCCAGCAACCGGTTCCCAGTGTGATCCCACCTTCTTTCCAGAAAAAAGTCCTCCTCCATTAAATGCCTGTGGGACCCATCCGCACGCCTCTCCCTCCTTTGAGGACATGGTGGGGACAGCCTGGCTTGGGCTCCTTCCTCTCCTGGAAGATGCATCAACGTCTTCCACATGGAGAAGGACTTGGTGAGAGCTTCCAAGAGTCTGAGGATTCTCCAGGGGGCGAACTCTGCAGTGTCATTTCCAGAAGCCTCTTTTCTTGAGCTGGAAAGATTCTCAGGGAGGGAGCACCCAGGCAGCCCTTGCTCCTGCCCTCGTCTGGGACCGTCTGGGGTCTTCTGTGGAATATCCGATTTCTCTCTCCGGTTATTTTTGAGTTCCTTAAAGGAGGGACCTCTGCTTCCAGCATAACGCTAGAAGGTCCTGGAACTCTTGAGATCCTTGCAGCAAGCCCATTTGGATGGGTCGACCTTACGAGGCTACTGTTGGCAAATTGTTTCCAGAAACAAAAATAACGACTGTTTTTTTTTTTTTTTTTTTTTTCCCAATGCTTGTTTTAAGCCGGGTCTTGGGTTAAATATTTCATAAGCCTGTGCGCCTGAGACCTCACCGCTCATCCCAGTGGCTCCAAATCCTCCCAGCTGTTGATCTCCATCGACTCTAATGTGTGGACAGATCACGGTTCATCCAGCAGCTGGAAGACTTTTCAAAATCTGAATTCTCATCCTGTCCTTCCCCAAGCAGAGCCCCCCAGAGGATCCCCACGGAGCCAGAAGAGAACCCAAGAGTCTTCTTCGTCTGATCCTGTCATCTTGCCGCGGTTCTCCCCGTGACTCACGCTCTGGTCTTTTCCCCAACACCCCTCCCCCAACTTTAAAGAAAAAAGAAATACATATATATGTGTGTGTGTGTGTGTGTGTGTGTACATGGTATATTTACACGTACCTATGGAATTTACCAGAACACATTCAGAGCTGACTGCTGGGGAATGATTGCACTTGCCACTTCAGGTTCTTTGTGGGGTGACGCCCTCATACCAAGCAAAGCTCCGGGGTTCTGCCCTACTGCAGACCAAGGCCAGACGCGGCCTTCGTGCTCAGAGCTTCAGATGCACGCGGACGGGGCCGGATCGTTCTGTGGTCCCGAGAGCTGTCCCCGGCCGTCCCCTGCGGGCTTCTGCGGAGCTCCAGAAGGGGTCGGATCTTGGCTGCAGATGCTGATGTGGCTCCTGAGACGTGACTGAGGCTGTGTCCGGCCGTTGTCCCTAGGTAAACTCTTGGTCTCTCCAGACAAGCCAAGCCAAGCCGTGTGCCCCACGGGGTGAACTGTCCTCTGGGAGAGGCGCTGAGCGAGGGAATGGCAGGGGCGGGCTGGGGGCAGTTGATCCCCACGGCAACAAGCACGCGTCCAGTGCTTCCCAAACCACCCGTCCCGCCGTGTTCTTCATTCTCCTCCTCAGGACACGGCTGTGCCCCTTTCCATCCTTGCTGAATGATCATTATTCTCCCCGGAAGCAGGACCATCACGCAGGTTTTCGGAGACCTCCATTCGCTACGTTCGCACGTCATCCTTTTCAGCCTGTCATACCAGCCACTCGGGAGGCCGAGGCAGGAGGATCGCAAGGTGGAGGTCAGCCTGGGCAACTCGATGACACCACGCTATTTGTCTGTCTCCTCTATTTTTTTTTTCTTTTCTTTTCCTCTTTAATCTACAGCTCCCAACAAATGACAGACACACTTGTGTCGACGACTCTCAGAGACGCTCGCTTTTATTATCTCCATGCCCTCTGTCAACGCCATCTGAGCCGTCGTGAAGCATTTTCAGTAACACCCGCGTCGTTTTCTCCTTTGCCCGTGGACGTGTCTCTGCTGCTCCTTCCTTAGGTCAGGTGATGAAAAGACTGCAGTGTCCTAGGAAGGGGTTCAACCACATCTTTCTCTGGATCATCAGACTCTCTGCGTCACATGTGGCTCTGCGCCTTGGATCCCCACTGCCCCGCGGGGCCGAGACTGCCCTCGTGGTAAGTCCTGGGGGAGCCTCGGTGGCATGGCCGCCCATGCTGCGGGGAGCCACTGCAGAGGCTGACGGTCCTGGGTCAGGCTGGCACTCCAGGGGCAGCACGGAGCCCCCGGGGCTGAGGTCAGGGTCCTACTCCTTTGAAATTCCAGGTCAGCTCCTACCTCACAGCCCTGTGTGACAGGCCCCTCTGCCTGGAAGACACTTCCTCTCCCTCTTCACAAGACAGGCCGTTGGGGTTTGGCTTAAATCGCTCATCTTCACAGGCTGCACTTGACCACCAAATCCTCACCGCTTAACACCGTTCTGATACTCAACAGACCTTTGTCAATCAACGAGTTGCTGCATTCGGTGCTAGTCATTACTTTGTAAATAATTACCTGTTTCCATCTACTAGATCTACACTGGCCAATAGAGTAGCCAGGAGTCTAGGGTGGATATTTAAATTTAGGTAAAATTCATTAAAGTCAAAACCTAAACTTGTAAAATCCAGGTTCCCAGTTATATGAGCCACATTTCAAGATTTAGCCTCAGGATGCTAATGTTCGTATACGGGGCTGAAAGTCTAGAACATCTCCATCACTGTAGAAAATTCTAGTACGGGTAGCACCGCACTAGATATTAGATACCCTGAGGCACTAGAAATTAGATTCCCTGAGGCTAAGGACTTGATTGAACTTGTCTACCATGAAACCTATGATGTTTTTCTCTTATTGGTACTTGAACAGCTCTTAATGATATTAGTGAATATTATTATAAAATGTATTTATAAATATAAAAATAATATTTATGTTGTATTTATATTTTTATATATTTATATTAAGCGAACATACTACTTAAATATGAGCTATTATTCATGAATAGTACTACGAAAATGTATTAATAAATTAAATGTAACTTTAGAAAGTATGAATCATTCAGCAATAAGAATCATCACATAATAATCATGAGCATTTACTGAGCATCTTCTATGTGAACACCTTGTGCTGACCTCTTTACATGGATTGGCTCATTAACTGAATAAGATAATGCCAATTATGAGCGCAATCATCCTGTGATTCTTCCTTTACTAACATCACTTTTACTAACAGTCAGCTTTTCGTTGCTATAGTAACACAGCTGAGGCAGGGTAACTTTACAAAGAAAAGAGGTTTATTCAGCTCACAGATTTGGAAGCTGAGAGTCTGATCAGCATGGCCCAGGCTCTGGCGAGAGGCCCCACAGCCAGCGGCAGGAACATGTGCTTTAGGAAAAAAACCACTCCTCAAAATAGGAAGCCAGAGAGACACAAGAGGCAGACTCAGCCTTTTGTAACACTAGATCCCGTGATGACCCACTTCAGGAGACCAGTAGCCACTAGGGTAGCCTGTGCCCCAGTGACCTGGGGACTCTCACTAGGCCCCGCCTCTGAAGGGCTCCATAGCTCCTCCCACTACCGCCGTCTTGGGTCCCAAGCTCCCAACACCTTGGGGAAAAATCCACATCCAAACCGTCGCAGCCCCCCAGGACGCAGCCCCCCAGGCGTGGGCCTCCGGGAGTCAGGAGCCACCAGGGAGGACAGCCAGGCCTTAGGAACTGCACCGGAGGCTCTTGGTCCCCTACCCAGGCTGCCCTGGGGTAGGCCTGGCTGCCGGCTCCGCCTTCCTTCCGTGGGAGGCAGCGGGTCCTCCTGCCCAGACAGGGCGGGACACGTGACCCCTCCGCCCGCCTGGCCGAGTGTCTGGCACGCTGACGTCCGTCCGCGGGGACCCCACCGCCCTCGGAGGCCGGACTCCGAGGTTCCTGCGGGCGTCCTGCAGGTAGGCCTGCTCTCCCCCACGGCGGGCTCGCTGAGCTCTGTCCTCTCCTGGCCAACGGTGGAGGGGTCCTCCTCCGCTGTGAGAGGCCCTGGTCGCATGCAGCCAAGAGCTAAGACGTCCCCCGCACAGTGGACCTCTTCGAATCCAGAGAATCCAGGAACCCGAGAGGCCTGGGTTTCAAGTCGAAAGTGGAAACACGGTGATTCAGAAAATCTCCAGAAACGCCGCTGTCACTGTTTACCTCCCCGAACCCCTGGAAGACACCCACCCTCATGTGGCCAGACAGAAGGAGGGTTCAGGACACCCACCGGGAACCAAAGGGCGGGTCACCTTCCTGGCTCCAGGGCTCATTGTCTTGGACAAACTGCTTTAGCTCTCGGAGCTTCGGTTTCCTCAGCTGTTAAATGCAGACAGTGCTGAACTGCTAGAGAGGTTGTCCTCGAGATTAACTGATTTTACAGTTAGATGAAACTTAGAACAGACATATCATCATCATCATCATCATCATCATCATTATCATTAGTTTGAATCAGTTTCCTTATCTCCCAAATAAATGTGTTTGCGCACAGTTAGACACATCCTACCTGTTGTAACGCTTTCTGGATTCGATGGTGAATGATGATGATGTTGATGACGACGATGTCATCGCGGATTCTGAGAAACCTGCTCTCAAAATGCCGAACGTTAACAAACACTAAAGTGCAAGAATTATTTCATTTAATCTTCACCGGAAGCCCATGAGGTTATATTGGTCCTTTTCTGTAGGAAAGTGGCATTTGGAGAAAAAATAACTCCTAGGAGGTCCCACAGGCCGGACTTGAACCAGGTCTTGTCTTAGGCCAAGGACCGTTAAGTGTCACTTCCCTGGGCCGGTTTTCTTTTCCGAGACCTGGGGATCGTAGTTGACATCTCAGTGGGCTGACGGGGGACGGGGAGGACAAATGCACCAGGAGCCCGGTGTGGAGGGACAGTTGGTGGCATTTCCTCTTTGGAGAGGGTAGGGAGCAGAGCGAGGCCCAGGGAGGGTAGATAGAAGGAGAGGTGGCAAGAGGAGGGGCCGGGAGACATGTACTAATTAAGGGCTTCGTCACCAGCTCCGAGATGTGTCAAGATGACAGTCAGTCAAGCAGATGAGGGCGATGAGTTAACATCTCCCGGGGGAAGCCCGGGCCTGGGGTTGGCTGGCAGACAAGAGCACAGCGGAGAAGCTGAAGCTGCCAGAAGGTTATTTCCATGAAATCACAGTGAAGGATTTGAACTGTGTCACCCTGGTGGCTTTAACCCCGTCTTGGCAAAGTCCAGTACCCTTGAAATGAATTCATATCCCTGGACCATGCGAGCGAATGCAAGGCAGCACAGCAGGAACGGACACTGGGGGCCAGGAAGGCTGCTTTGGAAAGGAAATAGGCAAAAAGAGCACGGCGGGGACCTTGGAATCTCCCACGCTCTGTCTTTGGGCAAACGCAAGTGTAACCCAGCTTTCAGGCATGGCTAGATCCAGGTGCTCGCCGTGATGTCCTCAGACCTATGTCCTTGCTCTGCTTTCAGTGCTACCTCGTCTGCGGCGACTGTGTCGTGCTCCTTGGTGTCACTACGGCTCTGTCTCTTAGGCTGGGTTCCCTCTGACACAGACTCTGAGGCAAGGATTCAAGTGTAAGCTGTTTGTCCGGGAGCGACTCTAGAGAACTGAGAAGGGAATGAGAAAGTGAAAGGAGAAGGTAAGGACAGTGCCTGGCAGAGGCAGGTACGGCTGGGGATACGTGATGTGCAAACACCCCCCCCCCCCCGTGAGCCAAGACAGACAGCACCCCGCTACAGACCCTTGGGGACCATGAAACTCGGGTCTCGTTCCAGGGACATGGGAGCTGCGTTACTGATCCCCCGACTCTTTCCTAACTCGCCTGGGTGGCGTTCCCACCAGGACGGTGCCACCCGGAGGGGAAGGCAGGCGACCACGTCCCAGTCACACAGACAGAGCGGGCAGGGCGTGGCCCTCCAGAACCCTGAGTGTACCCGCGTCCCTCGAAAAAAACGACCACAGGGCCTTCGTCACCCTCCCAATTGAGTCTGACAGCTTTCCTTTTAGAAGGGCAGGGTCACTTCCGACCCCAGAACAGAAACTCCACAGGACACAGAGACAAAAGTGAGTGTGGTTAGTCGCTAAAGATTGCCCAGATTATCATGGAAACACACACACACATACACACACACACACTTCTCTCTCTCTCTCTCTCTCTCTCTCTCTCTCCTTTTTTCCCAACAGAGGCTTTGAAGACTTTTACCAATGTTTACATGAGCTTAATGGGGCTGAGTCTCCTTAATGACTCTGATTTTGTTTGAGTTGGCCCTGGGTTTTGGAGAGTGGGTAAAAAGCACAATTTATGTGCCCTGGTGGCACCGTGCAGCGAGGGGACCTCCATAAGAGGTGCTCTGGGCCCCTCGTTTTCTCTTTGTGACTTGGCGTGTGGCATCTGGGGCTGCGTCCTCACGTGGTCCTTTTGCATTAATGTGGGGGAAGTACTCTGGAAAGGTGCCTAAGTAATGGCTATTATGCGATTTTCTTTTAAAGGTAGAGGAAACGGCAATCAAAGAACCGGGGAGAGGGCTGAGGATGTGCCGCCTCCCCCCGAGCCCCTGGAAAAATGTCAGAGGCCCCCTTCACCCAAGGTAATTGCAAAACAAACACAGCTCGGGGCTCTGACAAAGCCCCAGAGAAAAGACAAGGTCAGCCACGGGGGTGACACTCGCCTGGGTATTGTCTTTAGAATTGCAAAGACATGGGAGAGGTAACCCCCCAACAAGCTGATTCCATCACCAGAAGCCAAGCAAGACCTTGGGGAAATGACCTTTTGCCCTTCGTAGTCAACGAGGTGGCCCTGGTGCTGCTGGGTCGTGTATGCAATGGGACTATCCACTGGTTAGGGTCACTGGGAGATTGTGCAATGGTGCTGACCGGGTGTGCTCCGTGCACTGTAGCAGGACGGCTAGGGGGTCTCCTGACATCCATCGTCACCTTCTTCCACAACACTGTGTGATGAGCGTTAGCTGAGCACACAGCCCCCCAGTTCCTCTGCAGCTAGATGTGAGCCAGTGGTGAAGCTCTGGCCATTTGGGATGGAAGGAAGAGTATCCTGTGGCAGCTTCTAGAACCATTCTTCAGAGGTTGCCGCCATCTTGAATCACGAATGAGGGATGTGCTCAGGGGAGCAAAAAGGTAGAAGGAACCTGGGCCCCTGCCCTTGTAAAATCCATACCTGTTCTTCTAAATCTTATCCTCTCCCTTTAAAGCATGAGGGGTTCGCTGAGTTTTCTCACACCAGCAAGACAAATCCAGTCCTGGTTCATTCAGAATTTGACAGAGTCAACGAAGCTAGGTCTTATAGAGGACACCAGAGTTAGCTCATAGTAAAATTCAGCATTTTTATTTCATCTATTACTAGGATATCTTTCCTCATATTAATTCCTATGGGTGATAGACACTTCCTGAAAAATAATATACCCAGTGTTTCCCTTCCCGCTCCCACCCCAAGGTGGCGTCTAGTTGCTTGGGTAGAGGGGTGTGGCTTCCATGGCTTCTGGGGAGGAAAGCCAGTCTCCCAGGGTAGCCCTGGCCGCAGGGCCTGTCTGCTTGGATGCTGGTCATCCCAGCCTGAAGCCTGCTGGCAAGTCCTAGCCCGATCAGGTACTTAATCAGAGCCTCGTCCTGGTCTTGTTGCTTCCTGACTTGGAGCAACAACGCTGCGGGAGAAAAACTCGGAGGCAGAATGAAGATGAAAGAAGGTTTTTTATTCTTTGGCTTTAGCAATCTCTCAAAACTCTAACACTGGCTCTTTCAGCAACCTCTCTGACTCTTTACTTCTTCTGACTACTGACTCTTTACTTTACTTTCTTTTACTTTTACTTTCTTAGAGAGAGAGAGAGAGAGACAGAGCTTCTTCTTTCTTCTTTCTTCTTTGGCAGCCTCGGCCTGACTCCGACCAGCAACTGCTTCTTCCTCTAGCTTCTTCTGACTCTTAACCGCGCTCTGACTCTTATTTCTTCTTCTGACTTTGTTCTAGCCGCTCTGACTCTTTTCTTCTTCTCCGACCCGAACTCTTCTTCCGACCAACTGAGAGACTGAACGACTGACTGAATGAATGCCGCTTCTGACCGCTTTCACCCGGTTCTATACCTTTAGCTTTGCGGGTGCGTCACGTGCATGATTATTATCAGGTGGAACTTATGGCTTCCAGCTAGCCGCAATAGCCGTCTCCCTGATTGGGGCTGCTTCATGGTCTCATAGAAAATCTCTGGCGTGTTAACGTTGACACCATTTTCCCACTATAGGATCTCAGTTCCACTGGGCCCTTTGTCCGGAAATTCCTTGGCCCCAAATTCTCCACTCAGGCACCAAAACGGCTTGGAAAGGTTCACTCTCTAGGTCTGCTTTAGCCAACTTGGGCTGGTCTCTGCGTTGACGTGGCTGTAGTTCTGTCCTCAGTTGGTGCTGGAGAGTCCCGGACACATCACCTTCTAGAATCCCAAACAGGAATGAGGGCTTTGAGCTGGACGCAGTGGCGCACGCCTGTGATCCCAGAGGCTTGGGAGGCTGAGGCAGGAGGATCGCGAGTTCAAAGCCAGCCTCAGCAAAATTGAGGCGCTAAGCAACTCAGTGAGACTTTGTCTCTAAATAAAATACAAAATAGGGCTGGGGATGTGGCTCAGTGGTCGAGTGCCCCTGAGTTCAATCCCTGGTAGTAAATAAAATACAATAAAATAAAAGTGGCAGAGGAATGGGGACTTTGGTGGACACTAACGTAGAAACCACCTACGTCCCCCAATGTCAGAGAATGGGAAGATCTGACTGACTGCCCAGGGGTCATGGTTCCTTCTAGACTTCCCGTATCCAGAGACTGGTGAATGTAGAAAAGGCCAGCCCCTGCTTCAGCTTGAGATTAGGGTGAAGGGTGATCCCAGCTCCAGAGCCTCCCACGGCTCCGCTGAGGCCTGCCTTGGAATCACGTAACAGCTAGACCTCTGCCTGCCCAGCCAGCTTCGAGCTCTTTCCTTTTCTGGTGTTCATTCTAGGGGAACTCCTGGATGCACTTTCTAGGTGAACATCTGTCACAGTGTCTGTTTTCCCAGGGAACTCAGCGTATGGCAAGAAGGCCACAACTTCCCCTTCGTTAGTCTCAGAGGAGCCACAATTTCCTCCCCCATGCCCTGATTCCAAAGGCTTTTCCAGTCCCCATCTTCACCTCAGAATCCCCAGGAACCAGATGGACTGAACTCTTCCCTCTTCTTACATGACACATTTTCTTGCCCGTGGCAAGTCTTGAGGCTTAGTCGTCAGAGGTCAGGATCCAGAATCAGACCAGGGGCTGGGGCTTGGGGGAGAGGCTGTCCTGAGGGAATTAGACTCATGGAGAAGCCAAAACCATGGCCAGAGGAGACTCTCAAAACATGGAGGAAGAACGACCTTGACCCCCATTGGTGGAGAGTAGCAGCACACGGGTTAGCAAGGGATACTGGGAAATGTAGTTCATAAGGACCAGCTCCCTGCAATACAGATGGACGGAGAAGAAGAATGGGGAAGAGATCTAAAGAGGTGGCCAGCACATTAGCATGATAAATACTACGTGCAGCCAAAGCAAGATGTGTGATATTCCTACACACGTTCTAATGCCGAACTTTATGACACGTTCCATGATCTTACAACTTGACAATTTCAGCAGAACTAGTCGGAGCACACACTGGAACACACTGACTTAAACAATCCCCTACGCTGATCCCCTATTGGTGAGCTTCTAGGTTGCTTCTACCTTTGCCTCCTCTGTATTTATGACATTTTTGCTGGGTTGGTTCGCACAGACTCCTTGCCATTTTTTTTTTTCAGTGACCCCTCTCAACCTTTGCAAAGTACTTGACCACCGATTTCACCAAAAAACCATTCACCCAGATATGAACAGGTAGCATATTAAATGACATGGAGCAAATGGAAAGCCTGTCTGTTCTTCAAACCTAGGTCCACACAGTGTTACAGAATGAATGTCGGACACAGTATGGATCGTGGTGGGCAGACAGTGGCGTTTAAGGCAAAGCACGTTACCATCTCTCACACTGGTGGTGATTGCAGCCAATTGAGCCCAGCCTGGAGTGTCCCCGCTCATCCTCTCTGCCAACTTCTTACTCCCTACAGGAAACGTGGAAGGAATAAGATACCAAGCTCTTTTTGCAGTATGAGCCAGTCCAAAGAACCGTCCTTATCCAGGCTGAATAAATAGGGCCACTTGTTAGGAAGGAAAGAAGGGAGGGAGGAAAAGAGGGAAGGAGGAAGGGAGAAACGAAGGACGGATTAAGCAAAGGTGATACATTACATTTCTTGCAATGGAAATTAGCCCCATGCGGCAGCGAGTATTAGCTGGGGGGTGGGTGGGGGGTGGGCACGCCTTCCCTCCAGATAGGCTGCTGCATGATGGTTAGGACTTTTCGTTTACTGGGTTTTTGTGCTGAGATTTTTGAGCCTGGTCAAGGTGCAATGTTTGGGACTTTCTAAGGATGGAAGGAGGCGGGAGGAAAGGTGGGTTTCAGCCTTGGGAACCTTTGCAATCTAAACCCGAGTGCTTTTCTGGAGTGGTGAAACCTAGCCCTGGGCTCTGTGGGGGAGCGCATTCTTGAGTGGCTGAAGAGATCCTCACTTGAGCTGGATGTCAGATATCAAGGAACAGTCACCACGCACGGCAGTGACAGCACACAGACAGTGCCTTGTGCCCAGGTTTCCACGGATGGATTCCCTGAATCACCGCGGCTACGCCGAAAGGCAGGCTGCCGTCCCCATTCATTTTGGCAAATATAGAATCAGACCCAGAGAGAGCTCAGCCCACCGACCCCAGCTCACCCTGCTGACCCAGCTCACCCACCCCGCTCACCCCGCTCACCCCGCCCCGCTCACCCGCTCACCCCGCTCACCCCGCTCACCCCAGCTCACCCCGCTCACCCAGCTCACCCGCTCAGCTCACCCCGCTCACCCCGCTCACCCGCTCACCCAGCTCACCCCGCTCACACCCAGCTCACCCAGCTCACCCCGCTCACCCAGCTCACCCGCTCACCCCGCTCACCCCGCTCACCCCGCTCACCCCGCTCACCCCGCTCACCCCGCTCACCCCGCTCACCCCGCTCACCCAGCTCACCCAGCTCACCCCGCGCTCACCCAGCTCACCCCGCTCACCCCGCTCACCCGCTCACCCACCCCGCTCACCCCGCTCACCCAGCTCACCCCGCTCACCCGCACACCCCGCTCACCCCGCTCACCCAGCTCACCCAGCTCACCCCGCTCACCCCACCCAGCTCACCCCGCTCACCCCGCTCACCCGCTCACCCAGCTCACCCCGCTCACCCCGCTCACCCCGCTCACCCCGCTCACCCAGCTCACCCCGCTCACCCCGCTCACCCAGCTCACCCAGCTCACCCCGCTCACCCCGCTCACCCAGCTCACCCAGCTCACCCCGCTCACCCCGCTCACCCAGCTCACCCAGCTCACCCCCCGCTCACCCCGCTCACCCCGCTCACCCCGCTCACCCGCTCACCCAGCTCACCCCAGCTCACCCAGCTCACCCAGCTCACCCAGCCACCCAGCTCACCCGCTCACCCAGCTCACCCCGCTCACCCAGCTCACCCCGCTCACCCCGCTCACCCCGCTCACCCAGCTCACCCAGCTCACCCAGCTCACCCCGCTCACCCCGCTCGTCGTGAGTGGAGCCGCGGCGGGACCGAGGTCAGAGGCTCTGAAGTTCATCTCTCGTTCCTCTCCTCCCCTCTGTGCAATCCTACCCAGGGCTCTCCGCCTCAGCACCCGAAAAGGTTCAGAGTTGGGATTTTCAGGTTAGGAATTCTCAAGCTATTTAACCCAGCTCCATTTAAAAAAAATGTTGTGGATGCCTGATGTAAGTGATTCGAGGGGTCCTCGTATCTGCCTGGAGACCTCTCGCAAGGCCATTCATTCTTTCTTTCATGCATCCCTGTCGGGGGTGGGTGTCACTTAGGCTCTCTAGACTGTCGTTTCTTGACAGTTGCTGGATGGAAACAAACAGCACACCAGTCACATAAAATGTGTGTGAGGTTCCATGAAACAATGCATTTGAAGCATTTAATGCATTTCCTAGCTGTGGCTGTAACTGTCACTGGAAGGTAGACGTGCAATGTAGGAACATGAGCCCAAATACGTGCGTCATATCAGATGTGTGAAACAGCACATGCAGGTACCCACCTGCAGGTGTGGGGAGTCAACAGGGATTGGGTTCAAGTGCAGGGGGTTAGAAGAGGCCACTGTGCGTGTGGAGGGTTTGCAGTGACGCTTGCTAGCCATGTGACCTTGGGCAAGTCATTGAAAGCCTGACCTCCATTTTCCTTCCCTGCACAATGTGGGTGATAAGGAGACGTCCCTCTCACAGGGCTGTTACGCAGAATAACCAGACCCTGCAACTGAAGCCTAACGCACTCTAGGTGTGCAACGGAGATTAACTATTTTCACACTCCTATTTTGGGAAACACCTGTGCAACTGTATAGGTGGCGTCCAACCGTTGCAGTGCCACATTCCAAATTTCCTGCATACTCGGGTCCAGAAAGTGCTCTCTCGAGATTATTTCGGGGTCTCTGTGGCCGACTGGTGTCCTCACACGGCAAGAAGGCAGCCTCATCTCTCACTTGGTGACCTGGAGGGACCTTCCCTGCCCCTTGGGGATGGAGGGATGTGGAGGAGAGATCATGCTTCAAGTGGTTCTTTCTTTCTTTTCAAAGTGCCTTCTTAGCATTCTGTGCTGTCAGCTGTGTTGGGGTCCGAGAGCTCACCTGCTGCCCCGGGACTCGGGTGACTTCCCAAGCCGAGGCAGTGAATTTTGCAACAAGACACAGGCTGGAGTCAGGAGCTCTGTGACAGAGCTCAAGGGACACACTCCGTCTGAGCCTCGCACCCTGCCCCTGGCTCAACTGCTGCTAGAGCAACTTCCCGTTGGGTTGTTGACAGGTCGCAGGACCACCCAAGCGTGGGGTCTGCAGCTGCGGGGAGGCGCGGGGAGGCGCAGGCGCAGTGCAGGAAGCTCGGGAGACACGTCCACCCACACAGCTGCGGGGCAAGGGGTCGCCCGGAGCATGCTCTGCGACGCAGGGCAACGATGGCAGAGGATCTGGGTGGCGTAGAAGAGGAGGTGACGAGCAGCCGCCAGAGCCAACCGTGGAGGGATTCAGGGCTGTAGCAAGAGAAGCAAGAAAGGCCTGGGCTGTCCACGCCGGGCCTGGAGAGGGAGGCTGCGAGGGTGGAGGCCCCGCAGGCCTCTCCTGCCCCTTTCGCCTTTGGTGATGCTGTTTGGGGCAGGGGCAGCCTCTTCCGTCTTTCAGCCTCAACTGTTCAAGACACACAGCCACGCCCCCAGAAACACTCCCAAGCACATACAGAAATGCAAACAAAAGATACAACAGAGACCACATACACACATGTAAAGACCGCCGACACGCACACGAACACACAAAATCACAAATACACATACACAGGCGGAAATAAACACACACAAAGAGCCGCAAACGCACACACGCAGGTGCAGAAACAAAAACCACACCCGAACGCAGAAGCGCGCGCGCGCACACACACGAGCATCCAGAGACACACGCAGACGTGCACGCACAGAGACGCAAAAGCACAGACACACAAAAACGTGCCCACCCCATACGGAAAGAATGCAACCACAAAATCCAGACACAGACGCCCATGTAAGCACCCACTAACCCGCGCAAACACAACCACACCCACACAAACACGCAGCGAAAGAGCAACACAAAGCAAGCACACGCGCGTTCAGCGTCCACACAGAAACACAAACACAGGGCACCCGCAGAAACACCACGCGCACACACGCACACACACACACCCAGGACACACACGTTCGCGGAGGACTTGGAGCCCCCGCAATGCGGAGGTCACGGAGGTGATGCCATCCTGAGCCTTGGCGCCTGGAGGAGGAGGGTGCTGTGTGCTGCTCGGGGTCCCTGGGGCCAGGACAGAGCCAGGCTGAGGAGACAGGGTCAGCACCGCCAGCCCCAGGACCTGAGCCGCACCTGCTCTTGTCGCCTGCGCAGGAGAGAGCAGGCTGTCCTTGTGGGGCCGAACACTGCTCAGGGGAGGGCTGGCCCTAGACCAGGGCTCCGCCACCTTATTGTCCCTAACGCTGCTTCTCAGAGGCCCTCCTCCCGGTTTCACCGCTTGGGGTCCCCTGGGGGGCACCCCTCTTGGTTATTTCCAGAATCCCCAGAGGGTGCCTCTCACACTAATCCGGTTTTCCCCTGCAGACCCTCCCCGTGGCCTGCAAGGTCACGGGGAGGGTCTCTCACACAGCCCAGTGGAAGGGGCCCACGGGAGAGCATGTGTCCTGTGAGGTCCTGCTTCCTGTCCACTGCCCTGGGCAAAGCCGGGGAGCCCGGGGTGCCCCACCTCCCTCGGATACCTGGACTTTCAGGACCACGGTGTTTCTTCACTGGAGGCCTTCTGAAAACACCTCCCCAGTCCTTGTTCATTCCTCCCCCTCCCCCCTCCTTTCCCTCCCCCTCCCTCCCCCTTCCCCTCCTCCTCTCCCTCCCCCTCCCTCCCCCTTCCCCTCCCTCTCCCCCTTCTTCTCCCCCTCTCCCCTCCCCCCTCCTTCCCCTCCCTCCCCCTTCCCCTCCCTCTCCCCTCTTCTCCCCCTCCCCCCTCCTTCCCCTCCTCCTCTCCCTCTCCCTCCCTCCCCCTTCCCCTCCCTCTCCCCCTTCTTCTCCCCCTCTCCCCTCCCCCTCCTTCCCTCTCAGCTGACCTAGGGCACAGGCAGGCTCATCTCAAGCTGTTTCCCACTTGCACTTGAACTACAGAGCTTCAGCCTCGATGTCCCAGGCCACATTCTGACCAGGAGGCGCAAGAGCACTGGGGAAGTGGGGAGCCACTGCTGGAAAGATCACCCCAGACCTGCAGACAGACCCTACTCTGTCTCCTGCTGGCTCAGGGTGACAGTCACGGAAGGTGCCACCAAGTAAAGGAGGGCCACGGTGAGGGACTCGTCAACCTCATTCACCCCTCTGAGCCCGACAGGGGGTCAGAGGACTCTACCTGCTGTGGTGGGCCGCCACCTTCCCCTCCAGCAGGAGGGAGCTGCTTTTGACCCCCAGTCCCACCACTGAAGGCCAGGGAGAAGGAAGGCGGGTGTGTCTAGTAGGGAGGTGAGGGAGGAAGTGCAGAGATGTAGAGGTACCGTGGGCAGAGACCCCTCCTCCACCGAGCGGGTGGCCCAGACGCATCCTCGCGGCAGTGTGGGGTCCTTGGGAAGCTGTGGAGCTCAACCCGACATCTCCCCCGCGCCCGGGAGGCTGTTCGTGGGCTAGATCCAGCTTTGGGGGCGCGCAGAACTGACTCTGAGCATTCCTTCTAGAACTTTCTGTGCATGTTCTTCAGTCTCTCTGAGCTTCAGCTTCCCTGGCTGCAGAATCAGTTCCGCGCTCCTCCCTGCTACCTGGGATCCCACTGGGCACAGCACGCAGCTGTCCTTGTGCTGGTGTTGTTATCACATTGAGCTGAAGGACAGTAGGGGACACCCGAGACAGGAAGACTGGGTGCTAGAAGTGCAAGTTTCCCTCTCCGTCTTGCTTTTGTAGAGAGCTGAGCTTAGACCCGGGCCCTGGGATCATTTCCTCCTGCCTCTCTGTCCGGCTCCCCCCTCCTGCCCCTCCCTCCCCGTCCTACAGGGGTGAGGTTAGCACACCACTGGTTAGCAGGAGGTACAAACTGGATTAGATGTTAAATCAATTTGGCCTTCCTCCCCAGGGGCGGCGCGGGCCCGTTCCACATGAATAATGATTTGTCTGAGGCAGCAAACTGGATTATTTGAACAAAAGAGGGGGAAGAACAATTCCTGTTCATTTTTTAATAATGGCTTCTGCATCCAGGCTCCAGGCTGAGCAAAGAGGGGAAGAGGGGAGGGGCGGCTGTCGGAGAGGATGGGCTAGAAGACAGACAACGACAGGCACTTTCCTGCTGCAGGAGGGGGGTCTCCATATCTGGCCTGCTCCCTCTTTGGCGACGGCCTGTGAGCTCAGACCAGCTCGATGTGTTTACATCATTGAATCTAATTCAAAGGATGCTAACATTTCTCTCAAGCGCTTTACAGCATGTCCTTCCCTGCTTGATGTCTTCATGCTTATTATAGCTCATTGCTAGAGTTTGGATCTAGAATGTGGCCCGAAGGTCTAGGTGGCAAAGGTTCTGTCACCAGCTTGGTGCTGCCGGAGATGCAGGGACCTTTAAGAAGTGGTCTTCAGATTGTTTGGGTGCATACCCTAGAAGAGATAGCAGGATCCCAGGCCCTTCTCCTTTCCTTTCTTTTTAAAAATGTCCTGGCCAGGAAGTGGGTGGCTTTGCTGAGCCTTGTGTTCCAGCCACCAGAGGCTAAAAGCAGTGGGTCTGCCCTGTACTGGACTGAAACATTCCAAATAGTGAGCCCAAATAAACCTTTCCTCTTTATAAGTTGATGATCTGGGGTATTTGTTATAGAGGCAGAAGGTTGACTAATACACTCATTTACTTACTCTTCACTGTGGAGTAGCTACTAAAGCTCAATGTACAGACCAAAAGGCGAAAGTTCCCGTGACAGGCTCTATCAACCTCAGCACTGTTGACACTGGGGGCTGGGTAACTATTTGTTAGGGGGGCTTCACTGAGCATATTCCCTGTTCTCTGTCTACTCCATGCCAATAGCTCTGCCACCCCAAGTTGAGGCAACCAAAAATATCTCCAGTCAGGCATGCCCAGGGGGTAAGAATCCTGTCTGATGAACAGTCTCTGTCCTAGAATGGGTAAGTGAATTGTCATGGATGGTGCATGTAGTGACTAGTTTAGCTGGGGCTCAAAGCTGGGAGTCTCATCTCAGAGTCTCCTACCTTGATTCCAATAGGGTATTCTGCAACCCCATGGGGCCAGGAGGAATTGCCAAGACAGGGAGGGCACCCACAGGTTCTGGTGGGTTCCCCTGAGGGAGGGTCTTCCATGAGAGCAGGTCAGAGTTTCAGAGAGAAGGGAAGGTTTTGTAGAATAAGGCCATGCTTCTACCATGACAGTGGAGGACCCTAACTTTGTAATCTTATTTAGGCCAAATGCTAAACTTCCAAAAAAAGCACCCCATTCTTGTAAGTAAACCTGTACTACAAAGATAACTGCATCCAGCTGGTAACTAAAATGGGTTACCAGTAACCCATTCTATTAAAACCCATTTTAATAAAAGACACTGTGGAAATTTGTTCTCTCTCTGCAGCTGCCTAACACCCTCAGGACTGCCTCTTGGCCCACAAAGTCAGACTTATAAAAAGTAAAAAGTAAACCTGGTCCTCTGTAGAAAGTGTTCTGACTCCTGGGCCAGAGGAACAATTATGGAAGCTGTGCATGTCCACTGGCAGGGCTATTTTATGAGGACAAAAGTCTGGATGGTCTTGAGCACAGACTCGAGAGCCAGGTGACCTGGGTTTGAATCCCTGCCATCTCTCTTAATGGCTGTTTGACTTCTGGAGAATTACTTAACCTCTCTGTGTATTGATTTCCTCATTTATAAAACTATATATATTATATATACACACACATATATATAATGCTGTGTGAAATTCTTTGTATTTTTGAACACTTGCTGCCAAATGGGTAGGCTATGTTATTGTTGCCATGATTTTACAAATGAAAATGTTGAGGCTCTGAGGAGTTTGGTGACTTTCCCAGGGATACAAAGATGGAAATAGAGCAGATCTTTCTGGCTTTAATGTCTATCTATAAAATGATGCCTATCGATTTGACATAGGAGATGTCCCAGGTAGACCTGAATAAAGGGCATCTGGAACTCTTTATGTTATTTTTGTAATTTCTTTGATCATCTCAAAATAAAATTACAAAAAATGTTTTCCAAACTAGATATCTGCTTAATGCCTACCGTATGCCAACCCCCATGCTACATCCTTAGGAATATGATGCAAATAAGATGGTTATAAACCCCAGACCCATGGAAACTACCTCCTATAAGAGTTCCCAGGCTATATCAAGAGGTCAAATCTGGCCCTTTATTTATAAATAAAGTTTTATTGAGACACATCTGTGCCCAGCTGTTAGCATATCATCTGTGACTACTTCATGGGACTTATGACCACGTTAAGGCTTTGTGACAGAGCCCCTACGGCTCACAAAGCTGAAAGTATTCCCTCTCTGGTCCCTGTGGAAAAGGTTTTCTGGCTTAGACAACAGATATTTATTTTCTTCCCTTCCCAGAAGCTGGAAACCTGAGACCAAGATGTCAGCCGAGTGGGTCCTTCTGGGCCTCTCTCCTTGGCCTCCCCCTGTGTCCTCGCACCGTCTTCCCTCTGTGTGTCTGTGCCCAGATTTCTTACGAGGACAACAGTTGTATTAGATGAGGGCCCATTCTAACGACCTGGTCACGAGTCAACTCCTCTTTAAGGTCCCATTACCAACTGCAGCTGCATGCTTAGGTACCGGAAGTTGGGGCTCCAACATAGGAATCCTGGGGAGACACCAAGCAGCCCGTCACGCCCCTGCCCTGGCGGGTCTGGGAATGACTGCAGCTGGCATGAGGACCCCCAGGGGAACTTGCTAGAAGATCTACGGTGGAAAGAGAAAGAAGAATCCTGCTTCTCTGTGGGGGAACCTGTGTTCACCAAGCAGCCTGAGCCGTGTGAGAGGCTTGGGCCTTCCAGACCTCGGGGCAGCCAGAGAGTCCAGAGGTCGAGGGGTGTGCTCCGTTTCCGTCGCCTCTGCCCTCCACGAGGAAGCGTCCACTGAAGCCCACCGGGGCATCCCAGGGTACCTGAGAAGCTGCTCAGGTGGCCCCGGAGAGGGGCAGGAAGGCCTGGAGCCCCGTGGTCCCCAAAGGCATTGGGTATTTGTTTTCTGAGGGGGGTTCTTCCTCCTCTGCCCCCTGCCCTCAATGCTGGCACCTGGTTCGATGGCACGACCGTGACATTCTGAGGCCACATCCTTCCCCTAAGCAAAACCTACCAGTGACTTTTGTCAGCTAAGTGGGGCAAAGATCCCATCCCTCATTCAGAAACGCCAGCGCCGGCCTGACGGTGGGCTGGACTCCGCTGCAGAGAGCCTCGCCCCAGCTGAGGTATTTGATCAAACACACGCTGGCCCCAGAGCCTCTCTTCCTGCCATTCGGGGATTAAGGTTTTCTACAGCTCTTTCCCTCGCAGCGTCTCCATCTCCTCCAGGAGACAGTGCTGCCCCGTAAATCAGCCCGCAGAGGACAGTCAAGGTCATGAATCTCCTTCAACTTCACCCCCTGCCCCTCTTCCCAACCACTGCCACCTGGGGCTGTGCTCACGCGGCTCTCAGGCCACGACCCGGGAGGGAGCGTCCCAGAGGACCCCGTTCTAGAGGAAGCAACCCCCCCCCACATGTACTTGTCAGCTCTGCTACTTCCTTAGCCAGCCGAGGAGCGAGCTGGGACTGGCATTTATTAAGCACCTACTTAGCAGTCAGGCAGAGCAGGTACTTTGCATATGTCACAACAACCCCGCCAGATGGCTGTTGCTGTCAACCCTTTTCACAGATGATGAGCCTGGATTTAGAAAAGAATAATGGTGGAGCTGGCCTTGGCACCCAAAGGCGGGGAGCTCATAAGTTCCCCCTCCCTCCGTCTCCCCTCCCTCCTTCTTTCCTCTTCTTCTCCTCCTTCCTTCTGTTCTTCCTTCCTTCCTTCCTCTTTCTCTCCCTTCCTTCATCTGTCCCTCCTCCCATTTCTTCTTTCCTTCCCTCTCTCCCTCCATATTTCCTTCCTCCCTTCTTTCCCAGTAGACTCTCCATTGCCGGTTTCTTGCTGTGTGGCAGGAGCCAGGCTCACCCACGAGACTACCTAATGAGAAAAAGTTCCTGTGTGATCTCCACAGCATACAATGCAGCGGGAGTCTCTGTCCTCAATGTACTCTTGTAGGGTTCTGTCACGAATCCCCGGGATCCAGGTCTGACGCATGGTCTGGGTATAAACATGATACCTGTAATCATCACAATAAGGTAATAGTTGGAATAAAATTAAGGAGAAGGAGGTTGCTTTTCATTAGAAAAAATGGGACTAATACTAGTTTATGATTTTAAAGTGTTCGTGTAAGAGTCTCTGGACATGGGAGGTCACATCCTTGATGATGTCTGATTGGAAGAGGTGAACTTCCTGGAAAGATGATTATGTGGATCTAGAGTCTGTCTCTATGAAATACGTAATGCCTGCTGTATAGACTAGATAAATTTTTTTTTTTTTTTTTGGTACAGGGGATTGAACTCAGGGGCACTCGACCACTGGGCCACATCCCCAGCCCTTTTTTGTATTTTATTAGAGACAGGGTCTCACTGAGTTGCTAAGTGCCTCACCATGGCTGAGGCTGGCTTTGACCTCGCCATCCTCCTGCCTCAGCCTCCCAAGTGCTGGGATGACAGGCGTGCACTAATGCGCCTGGCTTAGATAGATCTTAGTTTGTCAATAAACTGGAGTCTTCTGGGATTTGGGGGCTGGTGGAGTTCCTGGGCACTCCACTTTCTTGTTCTCTTCCCATGCGGCTACGGTAGACTCTGTCTTTCTGGCATGATCCACGTGACTCTCCCGCCTCTCTCTAGCCTGGCTGAGAGCTGAGGCTTCTCCAGCAAAGAGAGGCATGGTCCGCTGGGGTCTGCCTGGTCCAGAGGCTGCTCACCACCAGAGCAGAGGGCTGGCCCTGACTCTCCCAGTGATCAGGGGCGAGTCACACAGTGTCTGTTTGGGGCCCTGGCGAGAAGCAAAGGGTGCACTCAACTCAGGACCATTGGGGGACAATTCAATGAAGGGCCTCACTGTGGAGAGTGGCAGGGCATGGTGGGGGCTGCAAAGTGCAGGGCAGAGTCCCACCAGGGACAGAGCCTGCCAGGACCTCATGGATAAGAGAGAGGAGGGAGGTGGGCCTAGACCCTGGAGTCAGACGCCTGGGCTCCGAGGGTCTTCCAGCAGAAGCCATCTTACAGGAACATCTTCTTTCTGATCCTCCATGTCCGCCTCTTACCTTTGAAGATGTAGTGTCAAGCCCCGCACCCCAGCGGCCAGACCCTCCCTCCCCGAGGTGCGGTGGGTACAAGCTTGGCCCACGTCACCTGTGCACGTGGCTGCTCTGCCTCCAACAGGGTGGAAGGTCGCATCCCACTGTCCCAGCATCTCGCTCGCCCTTGGTGGTAAACTCCACAAAGCACTAGGGTCCTCGTGGGTGTGAACCAGACCTCCCAAGGACATTTCAGGATCCACAGTAGGGTCCCCACCTCCACAGACGACCTTCACTGAACTTGCAGGTGTGTCTGGAATTCCCATCTCCCTCCCTGACTTTGCAGTCAAGTGCACAGCGCCCAACGATCAGGCTTCCCTGATCTTATGAGTCTCTATAAAGCTTAGACCCAGAAACCAATGGCCAGGTGAGACTGTTTGACAGTCACCACCAAAGGAATGTCTGCAGTGTCACACTGAGCTGGGAACAGCCATTCCTTCTTGCCTCCTGCAAATCCCATCTTCTTTCCTGTTTCCCTTTGACTTTTAAGCTTGCATTTTCCTCCCTCTCCCTCTCTCCCTTCTCCCTCCCTCTCTGCACCCCCATTCTTTTCTCTCTCTCTCATTGTCTCGGTCTCTTTCCCTCTTTGTGGTGTGTGGCTGTCTTTAGAACTGACGATATACAAAGGCGTGTACTAGACCCCCATCCTCTTTCTCCGGCTGTCCTATGCCTGGTTTCTGGTTTCAACAGTCCCAGACAGTTTCAACTCACAGTTAAGAGCACGAGCTTTAGCATCCAAGGAGCTTTGTTATAAGAATCGTATACGATAATGCATGCAAAATACTCTACACAGTGGCTGGGAAGCAGCACCCAAACCAATTTCCTCATTATTGCTTTCCAAAGCATCACAGACTCTGTCTCTAGACTCCTTCCTTCTCCAGGTGTCCTTCGGTCACTACGGAATTCTCAGATCTGGAGTTCCTGGGCCCTGGATTTTTCCACTAAAATAAATACATGAATACGATAGAAGCATTGTGGAACTCTTCCTGTGTGGTAGATACAGGACCACAAAGACCAGGAAGCAGAAGACACAGATGCAACCCTTTTATGGTATTCTAGAAGGCAGGGTAGGCACCGTTGAAGAGACAGAAAGTGCTGGAACAACCAGCACTGGGGAGGCAGCCATATTTTCTTCTCCCTGGAGGACTTTGAAGGGTTGCATAGAACAGCTGCCACGGTGTTAGGTCTTCAGAATAACTGGGTGTTTTGACATGCAGCTCAGCTTAGAACAGGAAGGTCACTCGAGGTGGACCCCTTCTAACAAGGGACCTGGTGGTAGAGGGAGAGAGAGGCTGGAGAAGGGAAGTAGCCACAGATGGAGGCAGAGGGCGGCCCCCTGCTGACCGGGTAGAGGAGGAAGGTGCAGGCGGGAGCTGGACCACTCCTCAGGAGTTGGAAAGGGCGGGGGGGGACGCACCCTCCCCGGAGCTCTGGAAGGAATGTGGGCCCCTCGGCCCTTCGATCCCACGCTCACGGAGACCCGCGTTGGAATTCTGAACTATAAAACCGTAAGAAAATCAATCAGGGCTGTGTCCGCCATTGGACGTGTGGTCCTCCGTTGGGGCAGCAACAGAAAACAAGGGCAGGTGGCCAGGAGAGCTCTGGTGGAGAAACAGTGTCCCACAGGGAGCTGGCCGGTCCCGGGAGCACGTGCAGGGGGTGGATGGTGAATATGGAGGCGGGGAATGGCCTCTCCGGAGAGCCAGGAGCTGAAAGGAGGGATGGGGAAGGTCACATGGATACCTGCAGGAAGAGGGAACAGCAACTGCGCCCCGCCCGGCAGTGGGGACATGGAGGGAGCCCCCTGTGGTGGGACTCCAGGGACCCCAGCAGGAGAAGCAGAAGGCCCTTGGCTGTCACCGTGGTCCTGGTGGACGCCCCTGTGGGGTTCCTGCAGACCAGGGCGGGACGTGCGCCCCTCTGGCTGCCACTGTGCCTCTCGCACCAGCAACCGGGGTTCAGGAGCCGTGAGCGGGCAGCGAGCCCCGTCCTGCGGAGCCGCTGCCCACCGCCCCGAGCCGCCGGCGCTCCGGGAGCCTGCAGGTCAGCACCTGCCCCAGGCCCCCGAGCCCCTGCGCCCGGCGCCCAGGAGCGGCGCGGAGAAAACGCATTAGGGAGGATCCGCGGGAGGCGCGGTGCAGGGCTCGGGCTCCCAACCTCTCAATTATTCATCGCTCATAATTTCCAGCAAATCGCTGGCTGTTTATTGGTGATCATCCATTATTGAAGCGCTTCCTAGGGCCGGGGCCAGGTTTTCGGGAGCTGGGGCTGGGGGGAAAGCTGTTAGACACCCCCCCGGGGGAGCAGAGGGTCTCCCGAGTGCCTGGTCATCCGCTGAGGATACGCCTTTTAATTGTTGGCTTTTGCGGGAGCCCGGCCGGTCGGGATCCAGCCTGTGGTTCACCATCGGTCCTTGAGGCCTCCCGGCGTCTTGGGAGCCAGCCTGTGTTAAGTTGCCTCCTGCGGGGGCAGGCCTCTGGACCCCCGATAGGAGCTCCGGGCCGTTTTGGGGGGCTTGGTGTGCTCGTGCATGACGCTGGGGATCAGGCTGCTCCAGACATCCTGGTCAGTGCTTTCCCCCTTCTCTGGACCGGTATTTTGGCAGTCACGCCAGAAAAGAGCGGCGATCACAGGTCACTGTACCCACCAGCTGGTCTTCCCACTGCAGCGGAAAACCGCTAGAGAGACTGGGGCTCAGCCTCTCTCGGTGGCTTTCTCCCCCACCCCCATGGCTTCCCCACTCAGCGGTGAGTCCTCTTCATCCCACCTCCAAGACCGAGACCTTCCCTCTGCTCCACCCTCCTACTCAGGGCTTCCTCCAAACCTCCTCCACCACCGCGCGCCCTCTGGGTGACAGCCTCCGCCTGGCCTCCTCGCTTCTCTTGCCTTCTTCTAATCCACACTCTCTCTTTCGCCCTGCAGCTGGAGGTATATTCTAGACATCTAAATCAGGTAGCATTACCCACCTCCTCTAAAACACCCCACCGGCTTCCCCTGCCGTCAGCATCAATGTTCACACCAGTGTCCCTGTCTCCCATTCCCACCTCCCGGGGCCTTGGTCGGCTGCTTGATCACACTCTTCCTGCACCCCAGTCCTTGCTCACATCTGTTTGCCCAGGTGGGCTCTACCTCTGCATCCTCACGGGGCTGACCCCTTCTATTTATTTATTTTGGTACTGGGGATTGAACTCAGGGGCACTCGGCCACTGAGCCACACACATCCCCAGCCCTATTCTGTATTTTGTTAGAGACAGGGTCTCACTGAGTTGCTTAGAGCCTCACTAAGTTGCTGAAGCTGGCTTTGAACTCGCGATCTTCCTGCCGCAACTTCCCAAGCCGCTGGGATGACAAGGCGTGTGCCACCGGGCCCTGCTGCCCCTTCTTTTTAAATGCAGCTTCCTTGGACTGTCCTTCCTCGACCACCCGACCTTGAGGAAGGTGCCACCCGCACCTGTTCTCTATCACTGGGTTATGGGTTCTTTCTTTCTCGCTCTTAGAGCATTTACCAGTGTTTTAGTTGTTGGTTTTCCTTTCTTTTCTGTTCTTTTTTTTTAAATTCAGACTGCTCGCCCAAGGCCAGCTCTTACCCTGGCACGCGGGCACTCCACGGGGGAACGGGTTTGACCTCTGGAAATCGCTCCTTCATCAGGCCCCAGATCCGGCCCCTCTGAAACCACTCCACCGTGTTGATGAGGACCCCCGTGGCTGCTGGACTTGGGTGGGCGTGTGGGCCCCTCCGCCCACCAGCCGTAGGAGATTCAGTGATATGGACGGGCCAGGGCTGCCGACCATCTCTAGGGCAGAAGTGAGACGCTCTCCTAAGAGCCTTGCAAGCTCAGAGGTCCAGGAAGGTACCAAAGGCCCCCGTCGTTGCTCCGGCGATGACAAAATATACCACCGCACCTCACTCATTCCGACCAGACAGAGTCCAGGGGCTTCTGAGTAACAGCGTGAGGATGACCACATGATGACAAGAGTAATTAACCCTCTGGAATATTTTCATTGTTTTTAGAGATCTTTGTAATGCCTACATAATTTAATGAAGAACGCAAACTCCATTAGCCAAATTGCACGCTACGGTTAAGGCCAGGTTAGGAACAAAGCTAATGAAATTTTTCCTCGGCCTCCTCCTCTTCGATCTCTCCCACGTTCGTGTGAGAATTAATAGGCTGATTGCCAAGGCTCCTCTCTTAACATATTGTTGGGTCCCTGTCGTTACACACGACAGAATGCAAAAAAAATGTCTGTGCAAACTCAGACTCAGTTTTATTTTTTATTGGATAAGGGAACTTTGTCCTAGATTAAAAAAAATATATATAACCCCCCCCCCCAAATTAAAGTGAGCATCGACAGTTGCTAGGTAAAAAGAATATGGACCAAGAAGTGACCGATCGCAGGTTGTTTTGCGATGAGCTGACCTTCGTTCCTACTGGACTCCTGTTGAGTCTCGACTTAATCATTCAGTGATGGCAGATGAGGTGACCTAATGTGCACTCCAAGACCTTCCACACGAGCCCCGTCTCAGTTCCCTCGAGCCCTAAGGAAGGGCCCGATGCCTTGAGAAATCGCAGCCAGCATCAAAGGAAATGAGTCTTTCAGAGTTCTCCAAATATATACAGATGAGTAAACTGGGGAGACCGGGTTGGTTTTGGTTTTGCAGCCAAACACGAAAGCGTCGGAATTCCGACCCCGCGGTGACACTTGGGACTCCCATCTTGCACCGCGCTGGGCGGGCGTTTCTGGGACGACCGTTCCCAGAGTTTATTCCACTTATTCAACATGTTGAGGAAGTCAGTTTGTGCTGACCTATGACTCAGAACCCTGCTCAGTGTGCTCCCAGGCTAGTGCCCGGGTTGCGTCAAGGTGCAGAGTAGAGTTCCAGGACGTTTGGCCTAGATGTTGAGGTCGAGGAGGAGATTTTCCAGGAGGAGTACTCCACGCAGAGGAAATAACACGTACACAGACAAAGGGACGTGATGTCCCCTCTGCTTCCAGCCACTGGTGCGTGTGGCACATGAGACATCTGATTCAGCAGATGATGGAGTAGAGAGACAGAGGAAACTGGGCCCGCCAAGACACTGAACGGCTGGATCAAGTCTGACCTGAAGCCCATATGTAACTTGACTTCTCAGTGACATGAGTCAACGTATCTTTTCTACTATTTGCTGTTATTTACTATTGAAATAGTCTAAAAAGAATCCTAAGTGGGCTGACCCCTCATAGAATATGAAGGAAATATGTCGGCTCAGAGAGCAGCAAGTCTACAAAGGATACAATATGTAAAAAAAGAAATACATGTTAAAAGAAAGGATGAGGGGCTGGGGTCCTGGCTCAGTGGCAGAGCACTTGCCTTGCATGTGTGAGGTACTGGGTTCGATCCTCAGCACCGTATAAAAATAATAAACAAAATAAAGAAAGATATTGTGTCCATCTGTAACTAAAATAAATAAATAAAGTTTTTAAAAAGGATGAGCTCAGAGCCTTGGATAGAAGAAAGGATGCTCAAAAGATTAAAAAATGCTAATGGTCTTGAGCCAAGTTCTGAAGGGTCTTCTGTGGCCTGCTTGACAACTTGACCTTTCTTACCCAGGTAGTAGGGAGCCACAGAAGGTTTTACACAGGAGGATAACATGAGCAGTGTTCCTTTGGACAGTCTCCAGGACAGGCAGGGTGCTCGGGCAGACGATTTGGAAGACTTCTTCCTTCTGCTTTATTTTCCTCTCTCTCCAGAGCCACGGAACCACGGAACCACATTGCTCACAAAGAAAACAGCTATTAAAAATGTATCTTATCGATCGATCACCCTTGGAGCAGGGAGAAACATTTCCCTAGCCACGCCCCTGCCTGCTGGGGCTCCGAGCTTGCCTCCTTTCCCAGGAAGAGAAGGAGGTGACACCTGGGTATCAAATCAGGTGCCTTCTCGAGGGAGCGGTGGGCGGAGCGAGGCGCCCCCGCTGCTGAGCGCGCAGTTCCCGGCCTGCAGAGCCAGGCGGTTTCTTGCTCTAAATATTTAACGCGCTGCTGCGGGTGAGGCCTCCGGGGGACCTGGCCTTAGGAGCGCTGGAGACCAGGAGGCACACTCGAGCACACGCAAGCACACACCCAGCCCCACTCGCAGGTCCAGGTCCGGCGGGGCTGGAGATGGCTGGGGCTGGGGCGCAGGATGCAGTCTCCCTCCCCTCCAAGGGGCTGCAGCCCAGAGGAGCAGCTTGGCTCCTCTGAAACCAGAAACCCCAGTCCCTTGCCCCAGCTTCTGAGCAAAGCCAGAGAGATTCGGGCAGGTGGCCTTTTCACCTCTCTCCACCCAGGGAAGGTTCTGGAACTTCTCCGGGTGTGTCCGCACCAGCCCAGCGCCGCCCCTGCGCGCACGTGCCTGCGGGTTGTGAACACCCCCCTCCGTCCGGGGGCTTGCGACGTGCCCTGAACCTCTCTTCTCTGGCACGTTTTCCGAGGACAGGGGTGCAGAGAGTTGGGGCGAGAAACCAAAGTCCCTGCTAGGACGTGGAGGGAGGTGACCGCGTCCTGAGCCGAGCGGAGGAGGGTCTCACAGAGAAGCGGTGGGGCTCGTGGCTCTGAGGGACAGACAGAAGCCAGAGGGTGGGCGCCCCCAGAGGGTGGCCCTCCAAAGGGAGCGCTGTCTGCCAGCAGAAATAAGATTTCAGTTTTTCGTCATCTGTATGGTACAAGCCCATCAGAATCGGTGTCCGCTGTGAGTCGTCGGTGTGGCCAGACCCGTGCACACCAGCAAGGACCAGGGGGGTGCCAGGAAATGTGTGTTTCCCAAAGGGACACCTGTTGACATTAATGAATCTAGAATCCCAATAATGCCAGGAGGACACAGTTGCACAAAAAAAAAAAAAAAAAAAAAAAAAAAAAAAATTCTAACACAAAAGGAGTGAGGAGTTCCCAAGGTGATTTCACAGAAAAACAAAAGCAACCTTTTGGGGCATCTGTAGGGGGCTTTTCTTGGCTACAGGACTTCTTAGAGCCTTTGACCAGACAATGGGCATTTGAATGTCCCGAGGGGGCGGGTCCTAGACAAGTTTATTTGCATAGGGGTTTCTTTTCTTAGGAGTGTCTTCTGGAAGTAGGTATTGAGGCAATACCTGGGCAGGGGTCTCTCTAAAATCACCAGGGTCTGTCCAGAAGGGGACTGGGCTTTCTCCGGAGCTGCTGAGTTCCAATCAGCGAGGTGTACTGGAGGGCGGAGGGCTGCCGGAACCCTCTCACTGCGCTACACTGGGGGCCCAACCCCAGAACTCATTCCAACCCTGGAGTTCCAAGACCCCGTGACACACACCCAGCAGGACACGTCAGGAATGCCAGACCCTACCAGCTTACGACTGTTACATTGTTATCCACCAACAAAAGAATTCCTTACTCTTCTCCTTGAGATACTCCTCGGGGTGATCAACGTTATGATTCATAGTAGTTAATATTTATAAGGTGGCTACCACATGCTGGGCCCCTTGCCAAGGGTGTCCATACACACTTTATCTCACTTAATCCTTTCAGCAAAGCACTGAAGTGAGTTATTATCTTTGTCTTACAAATGAGGCTCAGAGAGGTTATGTGAGTTGCTCAATGCCACACAGCAAAAAAGAGAGCCAAGAAACAAACCACCTCTGACTCTAGAGCGGGAGGTTGTCCATAGAATAAAAATCTGAAATCAGAAAAATCCGATTTACAATTATGACTCCTCCCAGGGACGGTGTCAAAATCACTTGAAACGCTCATTCGATGGCTATTTCTGGGTCTCACTCAAGATCTCCATAATTTTACTATCTCGAGTGGAAATATACATTTTTAATGAGCTCCCTGGTTAAGCCAGATGCCAATCACCTGCAAGAATCTTTCTTAATTGCTAATTCAAGGACATTTCTCAAAGCAACTTTGTCCAAAATGTGGAAAACCAGCTGTGAAAGATGAAGGCTCTAAACCCCTTTATTCGCAAGTCAAGGCCCTGGAACATGGAGGGTAGAGAAATCTGTGGAAGAAAATTGAACCCGGAACTTTCCTTCGTGCTGATGGAAAGTTTCTGTAGCCAACCCCCCCCCCCCCCCCCCCCCCCCCCCCCGGGCTACTCATCAAGCCTGCTCAAAAACGAGCATTTTGGGCTGGAGTTGTGGCTCAGCGGCAGAGCGCTCGCCTCGCACGGGCGCGGCCCGGGTTCGAGCCTCAGCACCACGTAAACATAAATGCATCGCATTGTGTGCAACTAAAGCAAATAAATAAATATATATATTAAAAAGAAACAAGCATTTTGTGGAACACGATTTGAGAAAAAGCAAATCTCCACGAGTGACAGCCCACACAGGAGCCCGGCCTGGGAGCTCATGCTGAGCCCCGGCGGGCCACCCAGTAATGGACGTGGAAGGGGGTAGCTGGGACAGGGCGCTGAAGAGCGTCTCAAAATAACACCCTTAATCCTCCGCTCCTGCCTCCGGCCAGGCCAGGCCACGGCCGGGCCACCTGCCCAGCACTCCTCGTCGAGCTGGGGACCTTGCCAGGTGACCTATTCCACGGCATCTCCCCGTGGCAAGGTTGAAAGAGCTCCGATGCTCTTGGTGACTCATGAGGCCACCTGTCCCTTACGTGGGTTCTTCCACAACAGAACCCCGGTGGGCGTGACCACGTGTGAGATTCCCCGGTGCTGCCCAGCCCCGGCCCCCAGGCTGCCAGGGTAAGCTGGGCGTGCCAACCCCGAGCGCGCCGCCAGGGGCCAGCGCGGACACTGGCTGCTGGGAGCCACGGGGACGCAACCTCAGCTTCCTCGTCCCCCTCGGTTGGGCACCAGAGCTCCGAGTGGATGGGGACCTGGACTGACCCCCAGGAGCAACCAACCCGTCCCCAAGCCCCAGCATGTGCCAGGCATCCGCAGACAGCAGAAGAGAGAAAACCTGTCCCTAGCTCTCTCTCCGAGTAGTCCCCACTGTCCCCTTGTGCCTGCCCGGTGGATGGAGAACTGGGGTCAATCAGATCCGCGACAGGACGAGGGGACCTCATGGGACACGGGCGTCTGGTTGGGAGCTGCAGACTGAGGTTCTCAGACTTTCTTTCCAGCCCACGGGTCCATGTAGTCGAGCTGGAAGGGAACCTCGCCCCGGGGGTGCCAGCAGCCACTTTGTGCCAACTTGGCGCAGGGGCATAATGAATGCATAGTTGTGGAATGGATTCCACCGACAGTCGGTTCCGTCAAAGGCGGTCACAGACTGCCACCCCTTCCCCAGAAGCTGAGCTCTGTGACTGAAGGACATAGTCGGGCTTCCTACAGGACAGCTCGGAGCGCCCGGAAACCCAGGAGAGGGCAGCGGGGCCTCCTCTGACCTGTCCTTGGCGTCTCTGGACCCCACGTCCTCTGCCCTTCTGTGGGTGGAGCGGATCCAGACGGGGGGGGGGGGGGGGGGGGAGGAGGCGCAGCCTTCGTGACCGTCTTTAATGGACCACGCCTCCCTCCCAGGGCTGCTGAGCGGATTAGATACGATGACTGATTCCAGGTGCCGCGTGCATCGCCGCACATCAGGAGTGACATCCCTTCCACTGGGCGGATGCAGCTATTTGGCAGGTAGAGATTGGGCGGGGACTTAGTGCCTCTGCGCCTCCTTAGCTGGGTGGCCTTGGGCAGGACACAACCTGCACCACTGTACACAGCAACCGTTCCTGATGCACGGAAAACTAGGCGATGATGTCATGGTCCCAAAGCAGCTGACAACATTCCTGAAGGGACGTCCACGGTTTGGTCCCTTCCTGGAGACTGTCTCTACCCACTCCTGTGCCATGCAGCCTCAAGGGGACAGCTACTCAATCCCTACCTGCCCTAAGACAAGAGACCGTGGAGTGACCCAAGTTGAGCTAATGAGATGTCGTCCCTCTGGGATGAGACTCTTCAGCACGGTGACTCAGGGACCAAAGGTCATGGGCATCCGTTCACCCCCAAAGAAGTTCCTGGGAGGGGCGGTCCAGTGCCTCCTGCTACTCGCGCCCCTTTACCAAGTACTTCCTGTCCCCTGTGTCCCCTCGCTTGGGCATCCTGGGGACATTCTCCGGGAAGCCACCTGCACCCACTTCCCTGCCTCCAGGTCTGCCTCACCGAGGGTCCCAAATACGTCAGGGAGACACTGGCAGGGGTGAAGGCAGGACATCGAATAATGGTGGCATTTGGGTGACAATTAGATCGAGGCTTGGGAAGGTCACTGTAGAGGGGACGGCATGGAAGAGGGACCAGAGGGAGGAGGGAGGAGGAGTGAGAGACAGGGACCAGGTGCTGGGGACATCTTGGGGACAGGAGAAGAGCCGAGGCAGTGACCACAGGCAACAGGGGGACACACAGTAGGACATCAGCTGACTGTCCTGCACACCGAACCTTAGAAGGACCTTGCTGGTTCGTGGGAGGAGCCAGGCTGGTGTCCCTCGACCCTCTGGAGCCGCAGTGAACTTGAACTCCCAGCGGTCTCCAAGCCCAGGAGCAGACGCAGCCGCGAGCCCTTCTCAGGAGCCCTTAGAAGTGGCGGGCGGGGCCCGGGGTGCTGCTTACAAGGCTAAGAAGGAAAAAAAAATGAAATGAAACACACACACGCACACACACACACACACACACACACATACACACACGCACACACACATGCACACACACATACACACACGCACACACACGCACACACAGACACCCTCGGTCACGCCCGCGGGGAACACAGCCGTCACTACTCACTCCCCAAACCTGGAGTGATTTGTGGGCGGGGGGTGGGGCGGGAGGAGCCACCAGCTCCGTCCCTCCTCAGCACGTCGCCCCCAGCCGGGAGGGTGTTTTATTCCTTCTCCCTCCCGGCCTTGGAATCACTTCCCCCAAACAAGGGTGCTTGAAGGCACCCACACTCCAGGGCACCAGAGAAAAGGCGACAGAGGGAGCGGGTGACGCTTGCTTTGGGGTCTCGGGACGGGCAGGCGCTCATAAATCTGCTGGTGCGAGGGATGGGGACCATAAACTGGTCTTCACCGCGAGGGTTTTTGGCTCACGTGGCCTCCGTTAGCACCCAGGAAGCTCCCTCCCGCCCCCTCCACTCCCCTCAGCCTCCCCCAAGTCTCCCTACATTTCTCGAGCAACACACTTATTGCCCCACGTGGCCAGCAGCCCAGAAACATTTTTAACGGGCCCGCTGCCTCTCTCACTAGCTACGTCATGCTCTTCCAGGCTCTGTGGTCACACGGATCCAGGCGCTGGGGGGGGGGCATCCACCTCTAGTGCTGGCCCCCTGCTGTGTGACTCCGGGCTGGAACTCAACCTCTCTGAATCTCAAGGGCTGCCCGTGGGCAGCCGGGCTGAAGAACGATGCCCAGATGTTGTTCAGGATAAACCAGGGACTCGGAAAAAGGCCGATGTGGGGGGGTCTGGAGAAGGGCACGGCCACTGGACTCTCTTCACCACGATGCCAGGTGACGTCCAGGTGGAGAGCCGCGACCTTCAGAGGTCGCGTGGTGGAGAGGCTGCCCAGCCTGGCTGCCTCCTGTCCTCACCTGGGGACAGGCCCCTCGTCTCTCCCCCCACCGTGTTCTGAACCACAGAGGGTGCTGCGGCCTCCGCACCTCGGGACGCCCTTGGAGCCGTCCTGAGGCCAGCGAGGTGTCTCTCGCCTGGGGAGGACCTCCCGGAGCCTCAAGCCCTCTCCTGGTTCGCCACGTCCCCTGCAGGCCCCAGTCACAGCCCTCTGCTTGTCTGCACATCACATGGGGAAGGTGGCAAAGGCAGTGCCCTCTGTCTTTGGTCGCTAGGAGGTGACACTCCTTGAATTGGCTACCAGTAGTCATCTCAGGGTGACAGAATGCAGACAGGAGTAACTGTGGCAGGGGACCTCAAGCCACCCCCAGTTCCAAGGAAACTACTCTCTTTGACCTGCAAGCCATCCTGCTCCTCTCCCTTGCTCCTGACTTTAGATTTATAATTAGAAATAGGTCTCGGGGAAATAGCTCAGGCTTAGGAGTTGTAAAGCCCCGAGTTCAAATCCTGTCACTTAGGAGCTGTGTGATCGTGGACAGATCACTTAACCTCTCTGAGCTGCCGCCCCTACTTCTTCCACGTGGGGATGGCTAGGTTCGGATTGCAGACCAACAGATTCACAACCATTTCACGGGTGCGTGCGCTGCTGCAGGTGTTAGTGCTAACCCCTTGAGCCCTGAAGATGGTCTTGGGAGGTGGGTGTCGTGATGCTCTGCCCGTGGAGCTTCACGAAGTCTCTTATCCGGGGTTCTCAGGACGCCCCTGGTGGAGACAACTCTACCTCGCCTCCCCAGCATTTGCAAAGCACCGACCCAAACTCCTGGGACATAGTAAGTGCTCAATAAACACGAATCCCCTCCCTTTCCACCCGGGGCTCCCTCACTACATGGGGAGCAGGGGGGAAGAAGCTACTAAGGGAAAATTTGATTTCTCGGGTGCCACTAACGCATAACCTAGGAATCCCTCATCCCTGCCGAGTGGACTTACCTCTCCCTCAGCACTTACCCTAGACACCACCGCGTCTGCAGTTGAGGCCCTCGGCACAGCCAAGCAAGGCCCAGATGAGTCTTGCTGATCAAGTGGGGACCTGCTAATGGAGAGGGGGCTGTTTCTCTCCCCGCTGCTGCCCTGGTCGATGCGCATCGATCCCAGTTCGGCTGAGTGAGAGCCGTCTTTCAAAGTCTATCCCGCTGTCAATTTTTATAGTTCCCCCCCGCGGATCAATACCAGGCAAAAACATTAAGGCAAACTTTGCGAAAGCCGATCGTTCAATACGAGTTTTGTGAATGGCTCCAGCCCCAGCCCGAAGCATTTGGAAGTAAGTGCTACCTTTAATCAGATGGGTGACAGAGGCCGTCAATAAGGGCTGCTTCTCAGCCCCGCAGGGCCCGGTGCCTCCGGCTCCTCCGTCAAACGCCCTCGTTTTTCCCCATTTGGGGAGGTGGTCCTGCCCCGGGCTCAGCCCTAAGGGCAAATCAACCGATTATTTTTAAACATGGAAGAAACATAAGAGCAGGCATTTTGCAGGAAAAGGAAACCCAAAGAGTCAGCAAATATAAGCGAAGATGTCCATCCTCGCTAATGACCGAGGGCAGCCCAATCGTCACCAAAAGGGGACATCTTCCTCTGTAGCCCCCTGCTTGGCAGAAATTGAACAATCAGCCGGGTCCGTGGCGCAGGCCTGTCATCCCAGCGCTTGGGAGGCTGAGGCAGGAGGATCGCGAGTCCAAAGCCAGCCTCAGCCACAGGGAGGCCCTTAGCAACTCAGTGAGACCCTGTCTCTAATAAAATACAAAAAAAGGGCTGGGGATGTGGCCCAGTGGTGGAGTGCCCCAGAATTCAATCCCCGGTACCAAAAATAAAATAAATAAAAATAAATAAATTGAACAATCAGCATTGAAGAGAGATGGATCTCAGACTCTGCCCTTGAGCAGAGTGAGTTGATTTCAACCCAATTTGAAGGGCAGCTCAGACTGGTCACAGGAACCTACCACTGGTGTGTCCTGAGACCCAGGGGCGTCCGCAGGTGCGTGCCCCAGTAGACACATGCAAGACGTTTGCCGCAGCATTGTTCAGACCAAGGGGACCATGAACACCACCTGGAGGTCCCCAGGGGAGGAGACGGTGAAGTCCTGTCCTGGCGTCAGGGAATGCAATTCCCCACCACCAGGGAACAACAGGGCGGGTCCCATCAGCAGGGGAGACCCAAGGACAAGCGCTGGGTGGGGAAGGGTTGATGGGAGAATATAAGCATAGTGTGGTCCCACTTACCATGGTAGTCTCCAGTTCCATCCATTTACCAGCAAATGCCATATTTTCAGTCTTGTTTCTGGCTGAGTAATATTCCATTGTGTATATATACCACATTTTCTTTATCCATTCAATGATGATGGGGGTCTTAGAATCAAATAGGTAAGATGGGAGATCCCTGAAGGAGGCACTGTCTGTTTTGTCCCATGTGCTTCTCTGTGACTAGAATGGAGTCCAGCATGTAGAAGGTGCTTAATAAATATTTGCTGAGTGAATGAATGATGATCGGCTGCCCTTACCTTTTTCTATAGACTCTTATTTGTTTGCAATATTTCACTGGGGAAGAGGGAGAGGTGGAGGAGAGAACAGGACAGGCCTGGCTTCCCATCCTGACTCTGCTGATTGGTGTGATCTTAGCTGAGTTGTCACTAGCATGTTACGGGCGCGGGATCCTTTTTAATCTAAAGGTCATGGGGCGGGTGAATCAAACAGGTAGTAGTGACACTGGGTGCACTTGACCCCCAACCCTGGAGAAATGGCAGAAGCATCAGAGCCCTTGAAAGATGCTCATGTCCAGTCTCCAGTCCCCGCTGAAGTGGTGCCCAGTTACTTGAGACCCTGGGGACGGAGGCCAGGCACTAGGGTTCCGTCTCGTCCTTCCTGGTGGTGCTGATGCTCACTGGGGGTGGAGACCCAATGTCCCGTCTGCTGCCCCCTGGTAGGGAGACAGCACTTGTGTTTAGTCGCCTCTGTGTCCCCAGCATCGGGTCATAGTTGTCAATGGAGTAAGCATTGGTCACGTAGACGGATGGAAATGAAAACTTAGCTGGCCCTCTGCTGGTTCAGCAGAGCCCGAGATGATGCTGGCTTTGTTCTGTGGCCTTCAGAGTCTCACGGGTGACGATGATGCCCACCAGCCCAGAGGAAGAGTGAGAGCGACCAGAGACTCGCCACCCCACCCTGATTTGTCCTCACAACATTTTCTATCTTGAGTCTCATGGGTCAAGGACAGTCCCATGTCCCTGTCCCATGTAGCGAGAGAGACTTGCAGGAAAACGGGCCTGCCGTGGTCATTGTCTGAACGCCTTTCTTTGGCTCCTTCGGGTAAGATCCAGAAAGTTCCAGCGTCAGCCCTCGCAGAATAGAAATCTGAAATCAGGGCAAAAATCCCGGAAATCATAGAAAAAAACATTTTTTTTTCCCCTCAAGGTCTCTTGCATCCTCTGTGTCTTCGACAAGAGAAAAGAGTCCTGTGAGGAATATGGACCCGGACGGCTCCCAAATGTTCAGAGAGTCGTTGAAAGCGCAGACTCTGGATTGGAGAAATTTCAGGCCATTTTGTCACCAACGAAGTACACCTTACGTTTTCCTTTTTCAGTAGGCACCAAAGTGAGATGTGCTACAAATCTAGGCCCCGATCAATCTAAAATAGCCCTTCCAGTGAGTATAAAATAAAACTTTTAAGTGATTAAGGAAGCACGAGGTGAGGTCGAGAGAGAAATCGTGGTTTCTGCCTCCTTCGTTGGATATAAAATAATGGGGCCTCCAGTGTCAGGGGCCTCCTGAGCCCATGAAATGCAGCAAGTTTTCAGCCTCCTGCAAGGACCTCATAGTCTACCCATCAACTCACGTGCTGATTGCCCTCTGGTCAACAATCCAGGCTCATTTTTGGCAGCATCAAAACAATAATTATTCCAATTTCATTTTATTGAACACCTACAAGCCCTGTGTGTGAACAGCCCAGCTGTGGGGAAAGGAAAGCAATTTAGACATGTTTTCTGTCCTCTGGGAGCTTAAAGCCTACAGAAAACTCTAAACCCAGGCGAAGGAGCTGGACTTTCAGAGCAAGGTATAAATAACGCTCAGTGGAGGAACAGCAACAGAGTTTTTGACCGGGAGGAAAAGTTCCCGGAGGAGGTGTGATCTCGCCTGCAAATAAATAAAACCTTTATCCGTCTCATTGGAGGCTGCCGAGTGGACGTGGGCAAACTCAAGGCCCCACAGGGACCCCGAGATCTCCAACGGATACCCCCGGCCCCCCCCCCCGTGGGTCTCCAAAAAGTATCAAGTGTCTTCAAACAAAATGAAGTGTCATGATGGGACAGTCCAAGCAGGAAATGACGGTTTCAGCAGGCACACTGTATCAGGGGATAATTAGGTCCAGAAAGTTCCGGGTTGGGCAAAGCCAGAATTTGTGAACAAGGAGAGGGTTCAGAGGGCGCAACGTAACTGCTGTGCATGTCTGCGTGGGAGACGTGCTAAGGCAAGTGTATGGGTGTGCATACAGGTGTGCACAGAGGTGCAGGCATCCGTGTTGGCAGGACCATGCACACGGATGACATACACGGGTCTCTGTGAAGGGGTGAGGGTGCGTGTGTGTGGATGCATGCATGAATTAGGTGTGTGCATGCATGTCTAGCTCTGTGAGTCTGGATATGCGGGAGGGTTTTACGTGTGGAGATGCACAAGTGCCTGCATGTGTGTGCACGTGGAGAACATGTGTAAAGTTTTGTGCAGTTGTGAATTTGTGTGATTGCATAAGTGTCTGGAGATGTTCGTTGGGATACACGCGCCGGTGCGTGAGCTATCTTTACATATGTTGTACGCCACGCTCCATTCTCGGGGAGGCGGGATCGTGAGAAGGCGCATGGGAGTAGTGTGCGTGTTTGCTATAGGCTGTGCTTGTGCATTTGAAGCTGCGATGTGCAGGAATGTGTGTACGAATGCAACTAAGTAGAACGTGTAAGCTTTCCATTGCTGTGACAAACTACCCGAGGAAAGCAACTTAAAGGAGGAAAAATTTCTTTGGGCTCACAGTTTCAGAGGTTTCCGTCCATGGTTGAATGGCTCCTTTGCTTCGGCTCTGAGCTGAGACAGGACATCATGGTGGGAAGGCGTGGCCGGGGACAGCTGCCCAGGACACAGAGAGAGAGGCCAAGAAATGCCCTTCAAAGGCACAGCCTCCAGCTGAGCCCCACCTCCTCCAGCTGAGCCCCACCTCCTCCAGCTGAGCCCCACCTCCTCCAGCTGAGCCCCACCTCCTCACAGTCCGTTCAGCTAGGAGCCCATCAACGGATTAATCCATTAAGGAGGCCGGAGCCTTAATGATCCAATCGCTGTTCCAAAGCCCCACCTGTGAACGTAGCTGGACTGGGGACAAAGCCTCCGCACGTGAGCCTTTGGACGATCCAGAGGCAAACCATCCCAACACCGTGCACGTGGGGGGTGGGGCACGTGGCTCCGTGGATGGGCTCGTGTGTGTCTTTGGAGAATGGAGCTCAGAGTGATTTTGCACGTGTGTGTGTGTGTGTGTGTGTGTGTGTGTGTGTGTGTGTGTGATTTCCCCGAGCCTGTTCAGGGAGAGGAACCCAGGCCCAGCCCTGAGGTGCCCGGGAAGCCTGACCTCAGGACCCAGAGCTGTCGGGCCCTGGGGCCAGCCAGTCGGCAGCCTCGGCGGCTGGGCGCTGGCCTTCCACTGGGCACGTGGGCCCCGCCTGCAGGTGGCTGCACGGAGCCCGGGACAGGACCCGAGTGGGCGGCCCACGGGACTCCACTTGCCATTTCCCTGGATGCAGACAGGCGCGACCTTCTGCGAGGGACTCAGAGGGCCCTGACCAGCTTCCCTAGAGTGTCCAGCTGGGCATCTGCTGGGAGCATGGGGGACAGTGGAGAGTGGGGGTGAGGAAGGTGGGGGGCAAGGTTTTGATGCTGCAGCTCATGGACATGTGACCTTGGAGAACCTGTGGCCCTCCAGCCTGGCCCACTTCCTGTGGCCACGGGGCCTCCTGTCTGCTGGCCCCGTGGGAGGAGCCAGTGGAACCTCTCTGCACGCTGTCACCGGTCACCACCCAGGGGAAGCAAAGGTCGCTGTCCACCCGGTGCATGACCTGCGTGGGCCCCTGACCGCGGCGCGCTCCGGCTCTGGACTCCCCCGGAGACCGGTCCACGTCCCGCCCTTCACTGGCGAGCAGCCACCCATGGCCAACAGGGAGGCGGCCTGACGCACCGGGGGGCGGAAGACCACTCAGCCACAGCGGGAGTGAACCCCGAGCCACCCAACCCGCCCCGCACGGCTGAGTCTCAGGACCAGCCTGCCCAGAGGGACAGGCCCCCACGAAATACGGTGGACGAAAGGACTCCACGTATATGGAATTCCAGAAAAGCCACCACTGTGTAGGCAGGAAGCAGATTGGCAGCCGCCTGGGGCCAGGCGTGGGGGTCAGGGAGCACTGCGGGGGGGGGGGGGGCACAAATCTCGCTTTTGCTGGTGGCGCCGGTTATGTGACTCGGAACCAGTACCAACGTCCACCCCGTGGTACACTTAAAATTGGGGATTCGGAGTCTGTACAGAATGCTTGAGTAAACTCCAAAAGGTGGGGGACAGTAGTGTCATCGACCTGTAGTGACAGGAGCGGCTTCCGGGGGACAGTCCTGGGAGGCTGCTCGGAGGCAGAGCCCCTGGGTGCCGTTCCTTCAGGACCTGGGGAGAAACGCGAAGTCTCCCTGCTGGCCTCGCCCCCCTGGCCTCCAGTCCAGTCTGCTTGCCCGGCTCCACAATGTCGTCAGGCCACTGGTCCCTGGTCCCTTCCCGAGTCTCCCACTCCCTCGCTCACTCGCCCTGGCCAAGGGCTTTCCGTCCCACTGTCCCTAGTAAATATTTTAGTGCCCGTGGAGATCAATGATGGATCATCGATGAGAAATTGAATGTAAATCATCCCGGCCTTCCCATCACCCCAGAAATCAATGTTCACACATTAGGGCTATTAGCTTCCTGGGAGGCCTTTGACAGAGGGCGGGAGGCAGCATGCCACACCTGGAGTCCCGACGTCTGTCCTTCCTGCGTGGATGGGGCGCAGGGCAGGAGTGGGGGGGACCACGCGACTCAGAAACAGACTCTCTGGACATCAGTGGACCGTGGTCCCCGGAGGGGCCCTCTTGCTGTGTATCCCTTCCCAAGCCCCTCAGCTTCATCTGAAGTCTGGAGGGCAAGCAGGAGGAGCACCTGAGCCGGGGGGTGCGCTCTGTGGGCTGTTCTTTCATGCAACGATAATTAACTGTGCACCTACTAGGTGTCAAGCACAAGCCATCAACACGTGCACACCCTTGGACCTGGGAACCCCATCTTCATTCACATGGGAAGCGTGCCTTGGGTTTGGGCTAAAGGGATGCTCATGTTAGCTAGGTTTGCAGCAGGCATGGATGATCTACAACAGTCAACCCCCAGTGACCGGGTAACTGATCTCCGCTTCACCCATGAAATGAGATATGAGGCAGCCACTACCCATGAGCTCACGAGGTGGGGCTCTTGTCTAGAGCTAAGGAAAGGTTGAAAATATATGTAGTATAAATATATGTAATGTCATATGCATTTTATGTCCCTACCTGGGTCAGTTTTGTGCTCTGATCAATTTTCAACCCCACGTGGATGAATTTATTTTTGGAAAATTCTGAAAACTATTCAAACATGTGTTCAGTTGGCCTACCTATTGGCGGAATCCACATTCATCATGCGTTCACACATTTTATGTCTGCGTGTGCGCACATATCCGTGAGCAGTAATACGTCCCCGCGTGCCTGGCACCTCGATAGTGCACACACACACTCACACCTACATATGCATATCTCACATATACGCCGCATCTCTGAGATTTCTAGGTTTTTAAACAACAGGTTTTACTGATGCAAACTGAGTGAACTAAAAGTTGAAGGACGGTGGCTTCAGAACGTGATATAAACAGACAAACCCAGTGCCACCGATGCAGACACGCACGCAGAGACATCAACAGAAACACGCGCGCCTCCAGGAAAATACCCGGATGTTGACCCAAGCGCATGCCCGGGAGGCGGGGCATCGTTCACGTTGCAGATACTGTGGAATGTTCACACACGCACGCGCACACACACACACACACACACACACAGCCCCGATGGCCAGCACGTCCACCTACTCTGGGATTCGCCCTGTGTGACTTGCAATCCCAGCCACTGTGTCCCTCTGAGTGACAAACTGGCTTCCACCTGCCACTGTCTTCCATAGGGAAAGAGACCAGGGATGTGGCGGGATTGGGTGTCAGTTTTCATAAAAATCCCAGCTCCGTGGCCTGCAGACTTGGGGGCACCCTGTGCAGGCAGCCCCAGTGTGGGGCAGGGGCCTGGAGAGCGGGTTTCCCCCACCGCAAGCCTGGGGGTGGCGGGGAAAGGGCGGCCTCTCCTCCGCCTGCGTGTGGCTGGGCTCTGGACCCCGGGGCCCCTTCTTTGAATCTCCCTGCCCTTGGAGTGGGCCGGGAGGCCCTAGGGGACACGCTTGCTGGATTTCTAGAGCTTCCTATTAGCTGAAACCAGCCGGTTCCCGTTCCCACAAATCCTAAAATAGAGTCCCTGGCAGCCAAGTGAACTCTGAAATGCAGAGACAGCTGCAAAGAAAAATAGTGGGCAGGAGGACAGTCTGCCTTGGCCTCGTGCTTCAGAAGGGCTCCTGGGCAGGCAAGGGTACGGAGGGGTCAGCGTCCTCGGCTCCACCCCCCTCCTCTCCAAACATACTTCATATCGTGCCTGAGAGTGCAAAAACTTGCTCAGAGAGTTCTAGGAAGAGGCAGGATGTGTGTGTGTGTGTGTGTGTGTGTGTGTGTGTGTCGCGGGGATGCCTGTGGTGGTGTAGAAAAACATCTGTGGTTTTCCTACCCTCACCAGAAGTTCTTTTCTGAGTCTAACTTAAAGTCCTCTTTCTATAGCTATTTCTCATCAGTCTCCTCCATGGCCACTTGGCCTTTGCTCTTCTGAGGACACTAAGTTCAATTTCATTTTCCAGCTGAGTGAGTGAAAAACAACTTTTCAATATATATTTGCTAAGCAGCTACTCTGGGCAAGACAGAGTTGTGAGGCAGGCAGGATGGCTAGACATGGTCCCAGTCTTGAAGGAGTCTCCCCCTATGGGGGATAACCATAAAAACTCCAGGTTACCAAGCAATAAGACCAAAGAAGAGAGAGAAGAAAAAAAAAAAAAAAAAAAAGCATTTAACATTTTATTGAGTGCCTACTATGTGCCAGGCACAGATCTTGCCAATTTACAAACGTTGCATTAATTGAAGAATGCCATAATCATGCTATTATCAGCTTTATTTCATAGATTAGGAAATGGAGACAAAGAAAATAAAAGAAACATGTGCCCAAGGTCACACAGCTAGAAGGTAGAAGAGAGGGGACAAGATGGATTAGGAAACCTATGGAGCCAATTTCTGGGTTGGAGAAGTGACAAGTCCTCTGAGTCTCATTTTCCCTATCTTTATAATGGGACACATCCCCTAACTTAGGTGAGGACTAAATGATGGGATGTTTTATCGTGAGGAATGTTTAATAGGGTTTTCTGACATATGGGAAGCACTTTGTTATTACTAACCAAAGCAGTGATGATGTATCAGCCAGCTATTGCTGCAGTAACAAACTGTCCTAAGACTTCACTGCTTATTATATCATCCCTGAGTCCTGGAATCAGCTGGGTCTCTGTGCTGTGTGATTCTTCCAGTTGGTCCAATTGTGGCTCACCGGGGCAGCTGAACACAAGTTAGAATTCAGCTGGGAAAGAATGAGGAAGGAGGCGCCAGGTGGGGCACAGATGAGAAGAACAGCACTTGCCTCCGGAGGCCCACGTCTGAGGACTCTGGGAGCACAGAGAGGAGAGGAAGCAGCGCCGCCCAGAAGGTGGCAGCCTGCAAGGTCTTGCGGAGGACCAAATCAGAAAAGCAAGGAGGAGGGAGAAGGGAGCCCAGGTCAGAGAAAAGCCAGTCTGCAGACCCCAGGCGGGTCAGAGAGGAGAAGGGCGAGCAGAGGGCGCCAACACGCAGCTTGGAGGAGGCAGGAGGCTGCTGTGGGCACCCTGTCTTACGGGCAAGAAGACTGAGGCTGGGGCGGAAGCAGCCGCAAGTCCATGCCGCAGTCCCCGCCCGCCCGGCGCCAGGTGGCTTTTCTTTTGAAGGGAGGGGCTGGGAGCCTCTCGCCAGCGACCCACCTGGGGCGGGGAAGCCCGTAGCTAGGTCCTGCGGGAGCACCGTGCGACCCACTTCACCGCTGTGGCCTGCAGACCCTGAGGTCTGTGGACCATCTCTGACACCAGCACCTGGGCGGATACTGCAGCTCAGAGAGGGCCGTGGCTTTCTGACAGGGTCGCAAAAGATGAGGGAACCAAGCCCGCCCCTGGATCCTGTTTGTTTGAGGTCCTGGAAGGACGGTCCTCCTCCTGAGCAGAGGGGTGGAGGAAGACGGGGTACTAAGAGCATGCCAATGGCCACGGAGCACAGGAGGTATGCAGCAAGAGCATAACACATGCGTGGTGTGTAGCATGCACTAAGCAATAAATAAGGGTTTTCTAATAAGCATAAGAACAGAAGGAGCCACGTGGTGGCGCACGCCTGTCCTCCCAGCACTTGGGAGGCTGAGGCAGGAGGATCAAGAGGTCAAATCCAGCCTCAGCCATGGCGAGGCACTTAGCAACTCAGTGAGACCCTGTCTCTAATAAAATACAAAATAGGGCTGGGGGTGTGGCCCAGGGGTCGAGGGCCCCTGAGTTCAATCCCAAGTACAAAAAAAAAAAAAAAAAAAAAAAAAGAAGGAGGAGGGAGAGAGGGGGGAAAAGAATGGGAGAGAAGCAACTTGAGTCTGAGGATTGCCTTTGGAACTTGAAAAAAAAGAAAAATGGGGTTCAGGAAACATCGCACAAGGTAGGCTCTAGAAGCACACTGCCTTGGATTCAGTCCTGGATCTGCTGTGTGTTTGCTGTGTGACTTTAGGCAAGTCAGGGAACCTCTCTGTGCCTCTTTCTTTTCATTTCAAGATGGGGGGATAATAAGCATGCCTAGTCACACGGTTGCGATGAGGAGTAGATTATTTAACACTTGTGGAACATTCAGGAAAGAGGCCGGCACAAAGTTGCGGTTTAAGAAACACTGGCTGTGGTTAGTATCAGAGAGAAATAACCTGTGTAAACCACAGGGCTAGGACCTGGAAGAGGAAACCGAGGTCCACTTGATCACCAAAGCCATGCTTTAAGCACAGTGAAGGCCGCAGAGAGAGAAAGGCCCTTCCTTGGCCCTCGTTTCGCTTCCTCGCGTGCCCTGGAAGCTGCCCGCCTGGTCGGGGCTGGGAAGCCTTGGGCTGCTCCGTTCCCAGCCGGGGCTTGCTCTGTCTGCAGCCCACATCTTGCAAAGGCCAGTGCCTCTCCTAGGGAGGGGTTCTGGGGGCAGGCTGGCTCACCCAGCCTCCCACAGCTCTGTGGGATTCCTTTTTCTGGCTTTCCAGGGTGACAGAGGCCAGCCGGGGGCCTGGAGACTGTCTGCCCCAGCCTCGCCCAGAACAGCCAGGGCAGGCCTCCAACACCAAAGTCAGAGACCACAGCAAGCAGCCAGCAGCTGGCCACCGCGGGGCAGCCAGGGAGAAAGACAAGGAATGGCATGGGGGACAGCCCTGCTCCTTCCCAGCGTCCCCACGCTCAGTCTCCACTTCATCTCTTCTGGGTTATTTATTTTTATTTTATTTTATTTTATTTATTTATTTTTTTTTTTTGGTACCAGGAATTGAACTCAGGGGCACTCAACCACTGGGCCTTTTTTTGTATTTTATTAGAGACAGGGTCTCACTGAGTTGCTAAGTGCCTCACCATGGCTGAGGCTGGCTTTGAACTCGCGATCCTCCTGCCTCAGCCTCCCGAGTGCTGGGATTACAGGCATGCGCCACTGCTCCTGGCTCTTCTCGGTTTTTTTTTACAGATGAGGACACCGAGGCTCAGAGAGGTCCAGGTTTTTGTCCATGGTCACAGTTTGAAGCAGCCGAGCCAAGATTCCAAGTGATTCTGTTTGATTCCAAAGTCTGGTTTTTACCTTCATGCTACAGAGCGACCTGGCTGGCAATTCCAAACCCTCTTTTCTTCCTGATTTTATGCAATCAGTCCAACACGGAGCTCCAGCTGAGAAATGAGCAATTGCTCACGGCACGGCCACCGAAAAACCATCTTGCCCTGCATCTCGTTGGCAGGCTCGATATAATGCATGCAAATACATGCAAATTATATGCAGAATTGACTGAGTTTTCCGAACCCCCCAAGGGGCCTCCGCAAAACTCTAGGCCAGCATTTCCCAAATTTTAGATCTTTAAATATCACGTTAGATATTTAAGCATCAATGCGAGTAATTTTTACTGACCAATATTTCCTTTCAACATAAGTTATTTTTCTTTATCAAAACGAATGCACCCAAAACAGAGGAAAACTGAATCACGACCTTAAATCAAAAATGATCACCACTTACCACTGATAGAAACCAAATCTACAAGTAAATGTCATGAAAATCCTCAGGCGCTACTAGTCTTAACGGGAAGTTGTGGCTTCTCTGAAACTGTGAGCTAGACATCTTCTCTTGCTGAGATATTTATGCCAACACAGCATATTGGACTCGCGCAGACCAGCAGCGCCACAACAGGAAGTTCTTTCTCACCTGAGCCACGCACAGAGAGAAGAATCCTTTCCGGCCCAGTGCTAAGCCTTGGGGCGGTTCAGTTATGGTGGGGATGCCCTCCTGGGAGGAGACCTGGCAGGGTCATCAATAAAGCCACCAGAGAGGCTTCTGCCACTCAAGGGCAGCGGTTCCCATGGACTATTTCTAGTCGTTTTTCTCCATATGCTGTTTGTTTTCTTTAAATGGTTGAGTTCACTCTCTGGTGGAGTCCTTACTTTTATTTTATTTAATTTTTTTTTTCAAGAAAACTTAACATTATGCTAGAAGCCCTGTCTAAAGGTTAGTGAGTGGTTCAACAGTGTGTTACGTAGCCATACTATGTGGCCTGACATTGACCCATGCTCTAAGCTAGATATTTGTTTTTGCCTTATATATTTTTTATTCAAAATTGTTGTATTTATAACAGTAACATGTATTACAATTCATAATACACATATAGAGCATCATTTTACAGAACGCTGTTTGTATACAAAGTATATTCGTACTATTCAAGTCTTCAATCATGCATTAGGATAATGATATCCACCTTATTCTACCACCTTTTTTTTCTCCCCTCCATACCCCCTAACCCCCCTCCCTTCCCCTTCCTCCCCTTTGACCTTTCTATTGTTCCTCCAACTCTCCTATGTACCCCGACCCAACCCCACTGTGACTCAGCCTCCTTATATCAGAGAAGACATTCGGCATTTGGATTTTTGAGATTGACTAACTTCACTTATTCTCCAACTTCATTGCTTTATATTTTTGTATTTGGGGTTACAACCTCTCCATCTCAACAGAGTTGAGCTTGGTTTTGGTTTCATTTGGTTGTTGTTTTTTTTTTTTTTTCTTTTTGTATAAGCAGAAGGCATCAAGGGGGAAATGAAGGTGTTATGGTTTGGGCGTGAGGGGTCCCCCAAGAAATTTAGACAATTCAGGAATGTTCAGAGGTAAAAAGATCAGGTTGTGAGCACTGTAACCTCATCACTGGATTAATTAATGGATTAATTAATCCGGTTAATGGATTAATTAATTAATTTGATGGATTGGTTAATTAATGGATTAATTAGTTAATTAATGGATTGATTGCTTTGTTAATTAATGGATTAATTAATTAATTTGATGGATTAGTAGTTTGAGTGGATTATTGGCTGGTAACTGTAGGTAGGAGGTGCATGGCTGGAGGAAGCTGGTCACTGGGGATGTGACGCTGGGGGTTACACTTTGCCCCCAGCTCCACGTGCCCTCTCTCTTTGCATCCTGGCTGTGTTACGCTGAGCAGATTTCCTCCGCCACACCCTTCCACCATGATGCTCTGCCTCAGTTTAGGCCCAGCGTAGTGGGGTTGGCCAACCGTGGGCTGAACCTCGGAGCCTCTGAAACTGTGAACCCCACATGAACTTTCCCTCCTTTAAGTTGTTCTCAGGAATTTTGGTCACCGCAATGAAAAGCCGGCTAACACAGAAGGCATTTGGGTTTCTTCTTGCTGTTGTTGTTTTTGTTTTCTGCTTGTTTGCCTAATAATCATGACAGGAAAGGCAGGAAGATCAAGCCTGGTCTCACCCTTTCATTACCGGAGTCCCGGTTGGCAGCAGAAAGAGGAAGATTCTTCTGGGCTTTTGGGTAAACTATTCTTGTGGTGCTGCCAAAGGGCTTACAGGATTCAGGATTGGCGTGGGCCCGAGTTCCTGCTCCCTGCGGTTAAATCCTCCCCAAACCACAGGCCAAATGATTGTGTTGGAAGATTCCTAAATCAGTCATCGCCCTCTTCTTCCTTTACCTGCCTTGAATCCATCTATCAGAAGAAAGCCTACGATTAGTAAATGGGTCTTTTGGTTTTTTCAGACTTGAGAGAGCTCAGGGGGGAGAAAGACATAGCTGGGCTTGAACTTGACCTGTGTAGTTCCTTCCCCCACTGGACTAGATTGGACTTACCTCGTTGCTGAAGAAATGCTTGGTAGTGGTTTTGCACTCATCCATTGCGGGCACCAGGGCTCCGAGGCCCGCCTCCTGAGAAGGTACGTCTCAAGGTCTCCCAGATGGCCCCGGTTCCTGGAGGCTTTGGGGACTCAGGGCCAACGACTTACGAGCTATGGGTCTCAGTTTACTCATCTGCAGAGTGGGAGGGTAATAAATAAAGTGAACCAGCAGGTCGACACATCAGGCCCTCTTGTAAATGCTCTGTCACCGAAAGTCTTTCAGTCCTCCCAACAGCCATCGGAGCTGTTGCCCGTGGTGTTCCCCAAGGAACAGAGGAAAAAACAAAAGTCAGAGACAGTATAGTCCTGTGTCACCCGGCGGGGACCCAAGGTATCACTCGATCCCTGAGATCTTCTGTCACCACAACCGTCAAGGGTTGACATTCCTTGTTTAACTGTCTGACTTCCTCTGTGCACAGTCGGCTCTGGAGGGACAGCAACTGGGCCCTGTCCACTGTTCATTGAAGCCTCAGAGCCTACTCCAGGTCCCGGCCAAGAGTGGAAGCCCCCAGATATTTAGTGAATGGAGAAAAAAAGAATGAATGAATGAATGAATGAATTCCGAGCAGTGCATTAAAGTTCCACCACCTCCCATCCAACCCCTCACCTGGTCCAGGAAAACAGCTCATACAAAATATTTTAAAAGGGGAGAGAGCTCTGAACTGGGGACTTATACACACTGAGATCCAGCCAGTGAGAATAAAGATTCCCAGCACACTGCATGCACAGGGACCCCCACCACCCTCTGTTTCTGTTGCTCTAGAAGGGAAATAGATTAGATGCACACTCGCCACGAAAGATCAACTCGTGGAACAAGGTGGAGGGGATATCTAAGTGAACGGGGGAGCCCAGACACGTGACTATATTTTAAAAATAAAAGAGAGGTGACAGCAAATAGAGGCTTTTGGAGATGTTGCAAATAAATTGTAGGTCTGAACTACGACGGGAAAGGGTGTTGATTGGCCAGGGTCTGTTGTCTAAACCAGAATTTTCTCATCAAAGACACCAGCACAAGTTGGTGGCAAACACATTGAATATTCAACTTAATAGCCATACAGTGAATACTGAGTTCCTGGCAGTGAATAGGCAGGTACTCTTAGGAAGCCTACCCGATGGTTAAAGCTGGAAGAAACTAGAACACAAACAATCCTATAGAAAATCTAGAAGAATACAGATTGACGTAGTCAGAGGACCAATGTCTTCATCAGCTCCAAAGCTGAAGAGAAAGTACAGAGATGAGTTTGAAGTCAGCCTGTTACTCATTCAACAAACGCGGGAGTTCAGTCTTAGCCGCCTTGTGAGATGGGGAAAGCGTGCCCTATGGATTTTCTCCATCCAGGTATTTTGATTGCCTCTAGATTGATTTCCCTCCCTGTCACCTGACCGACTTCTCAATTCTCTCTTGTTCTGCGGGTACCCTACAAGTGAAAAGTGGATCTCTCTTTTATGTTGCTACACGTAGAACTGGAGATGCTAACTCCTCTGAGGTTGCAAGTGACCTAAGATAGTTTAAGGCACTTTTAAAAATTCATTATCTAGCACAAACCTGCATTGGCATCTGATCCTGTTTCTCTTTCTCCTAGAGAAGCAGCACTTGAATTGCAGAATTCCCACAACAGAGGATTTGCTTGGGAAGACACAGGAAACCCCACCTTCCCTAGGTACAGACTTCTTGTAAGGCCCTTAATTTCAGTGTCGACAGTGTCAGCCAAGCACCTCTTAGGCTCCTACTGCATGCTGGGTGCTACCCCCAGCAACCTCAGAACTGGGCCGTGGGGTGGAAGGAAGGGTTCTCGGCCTAGGGAGAGGCCCTGGGTCTGCAGGCCAGCTCCTGGGGAGGGATGGCACGGTGGAGCAGGAAGGTTGATGGCGTGGGCGACTGGGGCAGCAAAGGAAGAAGACAAAAAACCATGGAAATAAGAACCAGGCAGTGGAAGAGAGGGTTATAATGGCTAACCGAGGGGACGCTCCTGTGTTCAACGTAAAATACAACATGGCCCTGAATGTGCCCAGGCGACATCGGGTTACTGTGCCTGGAGTCTCACATAGGAACCAGATCAACGCTGCCCAGGCGACTGCTCAGAACTCAGCCCAAGCCTGCTGCCCGCTAGAGCCCACTCACTGCTGGGTGAGGGTTCAGGGAAGTCAATAGGAAGCCCCCAGATGGAGTTAAAAGGGCAAAAGGCATGTCCCCAGAGAGCCCAATCAGGCTTCTGTTGTAAGAACCAGTGGTGGGAACAAGGCCTCCACCCTAAAAGAAAGGCAACTTTTGTCCTCATCAAGAATGACAGTAGGAGCCGGGCGTGGTGATGCATGCCTGTCATTCCAGCACTTGGGAGGCTGAGGCAGGAGGATCATGAGTTCAAAGCCAGCCTCAGCCATGGCGAGGCACTGAGCAACTCAGTGAGACCCTGTCTCTAATAAAATACAAAAAGGGCTGGGGATGGGGCCCAGGGGTCGAGAGCCCCTGAGTTCAATCCCTGGTAAAAAAAAAAAAAAAAAAAAAAAAAAAAAGAATGACAGTAAGACTTTCCCCAAGGATGTCACAGAAGAGCAGGAGATGGAAAAAGCGGCGGGAGAGGAACCAAAGTCACCAAGACCCAAATCCCTCAGAATGCCGTGGGTCCCCAGCCAGACATTGTGTCCTCCCCGCACCAAGAGCAAGATTGGCGTGTGTGCTTGTTTATACCCCTGGACCTCAGATAAGAGGAGAGGATCGTGGTGGAGGCCAGGCCCAGCCTAGAAACCTCTCACCCGGCGTTATCATAAAGCAGCTTTGCAGATAAGTCTTTATAAACCTTCAGCCCTGGCGGAAACAGTCGGACCTGGCAGACTTCATGTTGACATGTCGTCAGACACGCGGAGCTGGGTTCCCTTCCAGCCATTAATATAGGGCAGCGAGTGTCTTCCGAGGCCTGTGAATTCCTAACAGTGACATCACCCTTGTTCTCAAAGCAGAATCAGGCCCCGAAAGTGATTCCCGGAGAGTGATTCCCAGGGAAGCCTAGATGGGCCTGGGTAATATTCAAGCTGTTCCCCTTGGCCCCCGAGTCTGAGGCAGGCGGATAATCTCTGGTATTGTCGGAGATTCTGATCTCTCGACTGAGATGAAAAGAACGGTCCCCCTTTCCTCGGCTCAGTGGTCAGTGAGAATGAATCGCATTTCACAGGAGCCAGGGAGCCTCAGGCCTTGGCCGGGCTCCAGGTTACTGTGTCCTCCCTAACCAGGCCCCAGATGGTATCTCAGGATCACAGTTGAATGTCAGAGGCCCTTTGTAATAAAATTGCATTCATTTTACCTTCAGGAACTCGGCAGCTCCAGGAGGTCAGGAGCAGGGGAACAGGCCAGAGGGTCACGTTTTCAGCCAACACAGATGGTTGAGTGTCCACTGGGCTCCAGGCCTGGGATGGGCATTGGTGAAGACGTGGTGGACGATCGTGACCCTCACCAGCCCCTGGGAGCTTCCTGGCTGACAGGAGAGGCAGCGATGAACCCGGCTGTTCTACGTCGTCAGTCCTCACAGGGCATCGGAGGAGCTGTGGGAACAGGGGCCCTGGTTTTACAGCCAGGTTACCTATGGCGGGGGACACAGAAGCAGGAATAGGAAGGACAGGAAACCTAGAGGAAGGGCATTCAAGGTCAAGGGAAGGGCCCACACAAAGAACCAGAGGCTCTTGGGAGCACCACGTGGGTGCTCAGTGTGGATGGAGGAGAGGAGCCAGTCAGGTGAGGTCAGAGGGCCGTCCACACCCATCCAGGACTGGCCACTCACTGGCTCCTACACCAAGCACCACGTGCAGAGGGACGGGCGGCCATTGCAAAGCGGACCGGACCCATGTCTGTGATGGGAAGTCGGCCTCGAAGGTCCTCCCCATGACCCTACCGGTGCCTGCCGTCCCTGGCTCGTCCCTGGGTCTCCCTCCGCCATTTTGAAAACCTTGTTTCAGGTTCCTGGCCAGCTGGAAAGGCGGGGAGAAAAGAAGCCCATTCCCAGGAAGGTGGAGAGAAGGACTCTCACGCCACACTCTGCAAAGTGACAGCCACCCCACAGGCGCCACCACCTGTATCTGAACCTTGGGATCCGCCTGACTTATCTTCCACGGCCAACGTCCGGGACAGAAGTTTTGGGGCAGGAAGAAAGAGCCTCGGAGTAAATGTCCATTGCTCACAGTCATGCACTGAGCACCTTCTGTTTGCAGGGCCTGTACTCGGTAGCGTCCTGCACTGTTGGCGATCACTCCATTTAACACACTGGCCAGACAGACAGACTTGAAGAGGGCATGTCACAGGACGCCCCACGCTGGTCAGATTGGGGACAGGAAGTCTGTCCAGGGATTCAACTTCTAAGTCGCTGTTCCCTGCAGGTCTTCCTGCTCAGCCTGTGTTCACTGGAGGCAACCAGTATGGTCAAACCGGCTGGCCTTCCTGAGGACGCTCGGTGGCTATTTCGCATGCACTGAGCCTGGGTGCATCTTGGCACCTGAGGAGAAGTTTGGGGAGAAGTTGGACCCCTTCCAGTTTGACCATGTTGGTTGGATCCATGATCTTGCTCACTGGAAGGACTGTGGGAGCCCCCTCGCTGGTCTCCCCACTGCTACCCTCACCCCTTGGAGTCTATCCTCGAAGTGGTACCCAAGGTGAGTGAAATGCAAATTAAGTCATGTCACTCCTGTCCTCCAACCATCTCCCTAATCATGGAGGGTGGTGGCCATGTGGTCTGTGCCTCGCTTGCCCACAAGCTCTTGACCTCGTCTCTCACCACTTCCCTCTCTCTTCTGCTTCTCCCTCAGTGGTGTTAGGAATGTGCCAGCCATGCTCACACCCCAGGACCTTTGCACTGGCTCTTTCCTCTTACCGGAACTCACTTGTGGTCATCCCGAGGGCTTATTCCCTTAAGATCTTTTACTCCAGCTGGGCGCGGTGGCACACTTGGGAGGCTGAGCAGGAGGATTGGGAGTTCAAAGCCAGCCTCAGCCATGGTGAGGCACTTAGCAACTCAGTGAGACCCTGTCTCTAATAAAATACAAAAAAGGGCTGGGGATGTGGCCCAGTGGTCGAGTGCCCCTGAGTTCAATCCCTGGTACCAAAAAAAAAAAGATCTTTTACTCCACGGTCACCTTCTCTGTGAGACCTGTTCTAAGTGCCCTGTTTTGAATTGTTTTCTTCCACACCTTAACATTTCCTGTCCCACTTAGGGGATTCTCCTGTTTTCATATCCCTTATGACCTTGCAACATCCCCTCTAAGACATCCATTTTTTTTTAATGTTTCCTCTCTCTCTCTCCTTACATTGAACTTCAGTTGCACAAGGACATTGATCTTTATCTACTTTTTCAATCATTATTGGCATCTCCAGCATCCAGAGGAAAGTCTGGGAAATAGAGGGCCATTCATGAGCCTCTGCTGAATGAATGAATGAAAGAATGAATGCTAAGAGCCTGAACCAGCCGTAGGACTGAGCAGGACAGTCATGAAGTGTGCTGCTTATACCTGAAGCCTCCGGATCTTCCTGAGGGATTTCACATGGGAAACTGTCCCCCCTTAGGCTTGCCCAGATGAGGGGTACAGGACCAGAACTGGAGTGTGGCACCCACACCCCTTGGGAGAACCGAAAAACCCTCCAGAGTCAAGATATTATATCTAATGTAGTATTTTAAAATCAAAATTAATGCACTGAAGCCTTGGTATAAAACATCAGAAGTTCCAATAAGAGAAGATCCAGCCCTCACTTTCCTCACTCAAATCCTGGCCCTGGTGCTAATAAAACTTTATTTATAAAACCAAGGGAGGGGCTGGGGTTGTGGCTCAGCGGCAGAGCACTCGCCTCGCACGTGCACGGCCCGGGTTCGATCCTCAGCACCACATAAACATAAATGCATTACATTGTGTACAACTAAAGTAAATAAACAAACATTAAAAAAAAAAAAAAAAACCAATTCTGCAGAATGCAGACCAGAATTTTCCATTTTGATTTGGGTAATATATTGTGTGGTATGCACACTTATTACCTCTTGGCTCAGAAAGCTGAGGATCCCAAGTTGGAGGCCAGCCTCAACCACTTAGTGAGACCCTGTCTCAAAAAATAAAAAGGGAAAGGGATGTAGCTCAGTGGTAAAGTATCCCTGGGTTCAATCCCCAGTATCAAAAAAAAAATGAAATGAAATGAAACAAAATGAGTAGGAATATAGCTTTGCAATAAAACACCTCTGGGTTCAATCCCCAGAAGTGCAAAATAAATAAATAAATAAATAAAAATAAAAAAAGTGATTTATAGTGGTACCAATGACCTTGATCTGATCATGTGATCGTGCCCATTGTATATAAGTTTTAAAACACTGTACACCATGAATATGTTCAATTATGTGTCAATTGAAAATTTTAAAATATTTAAAAATGGTATTTGTCTTTGTTACTGAGGTGTTTGTTGCCCTTTAAATTTTGTGTCTAAGTCCCCACTCTGGTCAGGTGCGTGAGGTCGGGATAATGTCTCGGTGTCCTCCTTTTAATAAGCACAGCAATGATGCTCTCAACCCACAGGCCTGGGAGTAGGGTTCTACACATAAAATCCGTCTTGCACAGTTCCTGGCACTCTATAAATGGTGACTACCTGTATGGCCATCATAAATTCTGCATTGTTATAGATGTGGCCTTTCCGGGACTTCTCTCCACATAGAACTCACTCAGGGGCTCCGGGGGCTGCAGACCCTGGGCAGACGGGGCCACCCTTGCACAGAGGAACAAGCCTCATTTTGGTCCCAGGCAACTTGGAACTGCCTGAGAGGAAACGGTCCAGCCCAGACCAGAGCCAGGTGCCTCGTGGGCTCCTAGGGTTCCAAACCCCATCATGGGGTGGCCCAGACTCTTGCTATGAATTTGAACTTGTCCTGCAAGACTGAAGCATTTCAGGACCCAGGCGCACAGCATTGTAAAAAGGGGCAATTAAACCCATAAAACCGGGGTTTACGGGGGAGTTTATAGTGTCAGAGGCTTTTTATAGCTTTTTAAGATCAGTTTAAATAGAGGGGGGAAAAAAAGAACCGGGGAAAAAAAAGAGAGGGTTTGAAACTTGAGGAGACTTAAAAGTTCACAAAGAAGCTTTTAGGAAGCACAGAGGGGTCGTAATCAGAGGCACATTTTTCTCATCTTGCTGTCTCCTGCAAATTGGGGCAAAAAAAAAAATTAAAATAAAGTCAAGAATTGTTGTCCCCCATTGTTCCTCTCTTTCCATGTCCTTAGCTGTCTGAGATGACAAGGGGTTGGAGACAGCACTGCAGGCTGTCGGGGAAACCCACAAGGCCCTGGCCAGCTCACTCCTCCAGGCCCAGGAGAGAAAGCAATGTCCAGGAACGGTCAGGAAGTGAGGACCGGAACTGGACCTGCCTGGGAAGGGTCTTCCCCACCCACAGGGTGGCTCTGGGCCTTAGGGCGTGGGCCACAAGGAGAATGCGAGCAAGGAAGGGCAGGGTCCCTCAGAAAGAGATCAGAGAAGCCGTGTTCCACTGGGCCCACCCTCCTCCTCCTCTTCCCTCCACCCGCAGTGACCTCCTTCCTCTTTCTTGAGGGATCTGGGCCCTTCCTGTTTCTTGACTTTGGCTCTCCAACCCAATTTTTTTCCCCAGGGTTTTCAAACTCATCTTGGAGGTTCTTACAAAATGACCAACCAAACCAACCTTTGTAAGATATTAAGCAAATGAAGCAAGTTTCATAATTGCAGAGGTAGATGGCTCTCACTCTATGAAGGAAAAAATAAACACACCAAGGATCAGAGGATTATAACATTCGAGCATTCATAAAGCAGTTGAGAAAGGATAGACAAAATAACCAGCAGTATTTGACTTTAGGAAGGACAGTAAGGTGTCGAAAAAGCACAGAAAGAGACTCGCTTTTTCCCTGTCTCCCCTTTTGTAAATGTTAACTTCTGTGTGCAAAAATAATCTATTCAAAACTCAGTTTTAATTTTGTTAAAAAAAAAAAAAACCCCGCTTAAATTCTCTGGATGCGATCTGTCCTGTAGTTGTGTAAAATGTTATGGGGGGGGGGGGACTGGGTTAAAGATACAGTGTGCCTCTTTGTAATATTTCTTTTTGTTTGTTTTGGTACCGGGGATTGAACCCAGGGGTGCTTAACCACTGATCCACACCCCCCAGACCTTTTTAGTATTTTATTAGAGACAGGGTCTCACTAAATTGCTCATAGCCTCACTAAATTGCTGAGTCTGGCTTTGAACTGGCGATCCTCCTGCCTCAGCCTCCCCAGCGGTTGGGATTACAGTCGTGTGCCCACACACTTAGCTCTTTGTATTTTTTTTTTTTAAACAACTGTCTGGGACTCCACAGCCACCTCTGAGAGTTTAGTTTTTTAAAATTCTACACATTTTCTCGAGGAAACGGTCACGTCTACAGCCAACTAAATGAGTTCCACCCAGAAGGAACTCACCCAGAATAGGCGTGGGAGTTGTTCAATCACCCATCAGTCTGAATTGTTGGGAGGTTGCCCTGGTTGCTTAAGTGCAGTGCCCCTCCACTTCCGCTGGGATCTCATCTCAATAAACCCGTGGTAAGCTGACAATACTGTGGTTGAAAGTGCATTGGATACACCTAGTTTACCCAACATCACAGCTTAGCGGCAAAGCGCACCCTGTAGCTACAGTGTTTCCCCCTCCAGATCACGGGGTCGACTGGGAACCGCAGCTCACTGCTGCTGCCCAGCATCAGTATATTCTAGCCCAGGGGACAATCAGAATTCAAAGTATCTCTTCTACTGTATGAATATCATTTTTGCAATATCATCAGGTCAAAAAATTACAAGTCGAACCACGATTGTGTTTGGATTCCCTTCCTCTAAGTTATCTATACTTTTATGCCAACCTAAGATTCCTCCTCGAAAGCACTCGTCCAGAATTCAATCACATAATTCTTTTCCATTGATGTCTCTCCCACTAGATGACAAACTCTGAGAGGAGGACCAAGGCTCTCTTTCCCCTGTCCAGCCAGGTCTCCTCACTGAATTAAACAAACGTTTGCCTGGGAAAAATAGTAACTCGGCATTATTGTCAACAAAAATTTAAGCTCAGGTGAACTGCCTTCTCCTTTATGCATCTAACATTTGGAAAAGAACTCACCTGCGAAGACTGGGAGGGATGGACTTGCCCCATTCAGTACAGAGCCCTCCTATTGGACATTTTCGCCAACGTTCTGTATACAGCCCTCCTATTGGATACTTTTTTGACAACATTCTGTATGGAGCACTCCGATTGGCCATACCGTAATGAGGTATGCTTCCAAGGTTGGATTCTCTTCTTTCGTTCCACCCTTTAGTTGCACAGTTTTAGGGTATCTGTGTCTTTCTTTATTTTCTTTTTAATTTTAATTAATTTATTTTTTTTAATTTGATACCGGGGATTGAACTCAGGGGCACTCGACCACTGGGCCACATCCCCAGCCCTTTTTTGTATTTTATTAGAGACAGGGTCTCATAGCAATGGCTAAGTGCCTCACCATGACTGAGGCTGGCTTTGAACTCCCGATCCTCCTGCCTCAGCCTCCCAAGTGCTGGGATCACAGGCATGCGCCACCACGCCCGGCCTTATCTGTGTCTTTTATCCATAGGCAAGGGCTTGGTTCTGCCAGAATCTATTGCAGAGCAGATAGATGGTTCAATGCAGGCACCAGCTTTACTGTTAACGAGGCAGGTAGCTGAGCTTCTTTGCACGTCAGCATCTGTGAAATGGACAGGATCGTAGCCTCTGAGTCCCAGGGCCCTTCTGAGCATTAACTGAGCTAATATTGCCACCAGCATAGAGCTGCAGCACATTAAGCGCTGAACAAACGCTAGCTTTTCTTCTTGACGCTGATCTAAATGGGTTTGAAGTTTTTGGGTTTTGTCACAAAAGTAAAATTCATTTCTCTTGGTGAAGGGGTTTAAACTCCTGCTATTTCCTGTTCTAATTATAGGCTTGTTGAAGTGGATCTAACCCTTGTTTTCCATTAAATATACTCAAGAATGTCTGGGTTGATTATTTCTTTGGCCAGGCCTCTGAAAAGTTATTGAATATTTATTGAATTACAGGAATTCTAAATGCTTAAATAAATTCATTCCATCATATTTAATTGTAATCCTGATTCTAAAATAACAATTTGTAAAAATGTATCAAGTACTAGGCATTATTTTAGCTCATTGAATCCTTGAAGGGGCCCTATGAAGTCCACACTGTTATTCTACATGAGATTAAGTAACTTTCCCGAGATCACAAAGTTAGCAAGGGGTGATAATGTGTTTTGAACTCAGATTTAGCTGAGGGCTGTTCCTGTCTTCAAGTCTCATCTTCCACTCCCTGCCCTATGATAATAAAAAAAAATTATAATGAATATCGTGTGCAATAGCAATGCAAAAATGTCATAGACCAAGCTCTCTCTGATTTTTCTGGAAAGTGGGGGTTTCCCCATGCACAATTCAGGCAGCCCATGTCCTAAAGTGTGTCCACACGTGTGTGTATGTCTGTGTTCATTTTCACACTCAACAGATATTTCTCTGGTTGCCATTACTGTTGAAATTAAAGGTTAGACTCAACCCTTGCCTACCTTATAGACAAATTTCTTTTAAAATTAAGCACTACTTGATTGTTTGAAAAGTTAATAAAAATTGTAAATAGAGCACTTAACTACTTAGGAAGTCATATTAAGGAATATGTAAGTTAGGTAATATTTGAGGTAGTGGTTTTAGCGTTTTTAAAATATATATATATATAGTTCATTTATGTAGAAAACTATGAATTTTTAATCATGCAAATAATCATCTCTACATACCATCCCCATTCTGCACATACATCTGATGGTTTTGTTTGAGTTTTCTGACATCGGGTTCTGTGACCTATAAGCCAGTAAACAGGGCACTTCAGAAGCAAGGACAGATATTTTCTGTGCCCCCCCATCTTGAAAGCCTCTTGTGTGCCACAGAGTGAAGTTCCAACTACTTAGCCTAGTAATTCAAGCCAGCCAAGATCGACTCCAAATATACGAGTTGGTTTTGCTTCTTTGTGGTTTCAAATAGGCGCCCCTTCATCCTGCACCAGTTTTTCCCGGGCAGGAAACCCAAAAGGCACGACAATTGGGGGGGAGATTCCATCCTGGCCTCTCTGGCCCTGTGGAGGGGGGATGATTCCATCAGTCCAGCCATCCCACCCGGGAAGGCCATCACAAGGCCAGGTTGATTCAGCGATCATTGCTCTCTCTCTCTCTTCCCCTCTTCTTTTTTCCTTTCAAGTCAAACCTAACGGAAATAAAATCAATCCACACCGAGGGAGGAAAAAGAAAAAAAAAAAAAAGGCCCATTTTCACAATTTTTGTTTTGTTTTGTTTTTTTGGATCAGAAACACAGGACTTCCCAAATCAAGTTAAGTGAGTCCCAGATGTGGACTTATTTCAAATGAAAAACACACCCTATCATTTCAGGCAGAGCTCTGCTAGAGAAACCCATGATTACAGTGCCTGAGACAAAAAATAAATAAATAAATAAATAAAGAGGATTTCTCCAGAGAGTTTGTCCCAGGCTAGAGAGAGAAGAGGAATTGGGGAAGAGGAAGGGCTGGCAGGCTTTGCTTCTCCCTGGGGAGACCCGACATGGAATTCGGGTTCATCAGGTTGGGAAGCCATCTTTGAATGGTGCCTGAGGACGGTTGGAACAGAAGCCGCCGCAGGTTCAGGGCTGGTTTGTGAATGAAAAGGCACTAAATCTATATTACACATCCAGGGACAAAAGAGGGGAAAAAAATAGTGAGAAATGACAGTGATGCTCACACTTGTGGGCAGCCTAGAAAATTCTTTTTTCCACAGGAGAATGGTAGATGGCAGCTGGAATGCAGGGAACTGACGTGCTGTGCAAATTAATCTATTTCTTTTATAGGCCAAGAGGAGGGGAGGGCCCTGGGACAGGCTTGGGTTCAGGCATCCGTTTTCAAAGAACAATCAAGACACTCGCTTGTCACATGGGCCTTCTTCTCGTGTTGGACCAAAATAAGAATGTTGAACCGTGTAACCAAAGACATCTCTTGGTGAGAGATCCTCCTTTTAGAGACCTTAATTCGCATTTTCATCAAGGTCATGCTGCGCATAGATGAAAACAGCCTTTTAAATGGGTTTCTTCTGTCCTCTCCTAATAGGTTTGATTTTTTTTTTTTTTTTACATTTCTTACCATCTGGTTTGTTGAAGGGGAAAATGTGGAAATACTTTTACTCTCTGTGCGCTTCTAGGGGCTTAGTCAAAGATGGGGCCCTTTTCTTTGTACTGAACTGGACTTGGCCCCAGAATCCCCCCACCCCTGAAGAGAACAGGCCCAGGGGGTGTCTTGACAAAGCACTACCTCCGAGTAGGCAGTACCAGTGAACCCAGTGTGTGTGCCTTTTATGCTAAATGACATTTTCTGTTACCCATTCCCACATACCCCACCTGGCTACCTATCCCCGGGGGCATCACAGTCGAGTTTGTTAAACCACATTGAACTGGATGCATTAAAGTAGCTTTTCAATAATTATATTTCTCCAGTTGGTCCCATAACGCCGGTCATTGCTAGCGAGTCTTGAGTATCAGCATTCGCTGATTTTCCATTTAAACCTCATCTCTATGCTATGAAGTTACTAATGCGCCCATTTTGCAGAACGGGACAGTGGGATTCAGTAAGTGGCAGAGCTAGAAATATTTACAAACTCTCTGGTATTTCATTCATATCCTCTCAGGCTACTCAGTTGGCTAGAATTCAAAACCTGGGATGGGGTGTGTACCAACCATGGAGGGGGATTAGAAAAGGTTGTGGTAAGGAGTTGCCAAGTTCATTATTAGGTCTTGGTCTTATATGGATGAGCGCAGGGTAGAGGGCAGCTAAGAAGATGGGCGAGGGGCTGGAGTGTCCAATCCAGAGTCCAAAATACACAACTTTAGTTTTAATGTTTATTTATTTATTTTGATTCTCTGAGAACTTAAATAATCCTCCACCACAACAGGATGGAGACTGGGGGAGGGGGGCAGCATAGCAGAGTGGCCCAGGGGAGGGAGGCTCCCCAAGAGGCTGAAGACCTCTTCCCCACCCCATGCCTGGGACGTATGTAGTAAGAATGTCCTAGGTATGAGCCTGTGTGTATGTTTCTTGCAGCTGCTATAACATCTTGCCACAAACAGCAGAAAGTTATTCTCACACAGTCTGGAGGCCAGAAGTTGAAAAGTCAAGGTGTCCACAGATCTGCACTCCCTCAGAAGGCTCCGGGGGAGATGCGTCTCTTACTTCCTCTGGTTTATGGAGGCTGCCTGAGCGCCGGCCACACGAATTTTGTCTCTGCCTTTGTCTGCACGTGGTTTCTTTCTTTCTTTCTTTCTTTCTTTTTTTTTTTTGTGGTACCGGGGATTGAACTCAGGGGCACTCGTCCACTGGGCCACATCCCCAGCCCTTTTTTGTATTTTATTTAGAGACAGGGTCTCACTGAGTTGCTAAGTGCCTCGCCATTGCTGAGGCTGGCTTTGAACTCGCGATCCTCCTGCCTCAGCCTCCCAAAGTGCTGGGATTACAGGCGTGCGCCACCGCGCCTGGCATGCACGTGGTTTCGACTCTGTCTCTTTTTCTCTGTCTCTTATAAGGACGCTCGTCACTGGAGTCAAGGCCCACCTGGGTAACCAGGATGACCTCCCTCTGAGATCTTCAATGACATCTCCAAAGACCCTTTCCCCAAAAAGACTGTCAGCATTAGGACATGGGTATGTCCTAATGTCCACCATAACCTGCAAACCAAATAGGAAATGTGACATAAACCACGAAATGGGATTCTGTGGATGAGAAGACAAAGAAGCACGGGTGACCACATGGCCACCTGACCCCCCGCCACACCCTCAGGAGGCCTCATAAGGAGTTGCCACACAAGGGCCAGCAAAACCCGGTGGAAATGGTGCACCGTTTGGCAAAACCCTGGCTTAATGACCAACACTGCTTCTTCTCACTTCAGCTTTAAAACCTTTAATTTTATCTTCTCTGCAAAATGGCATGAGCACGGCTCATCTCTGGGATGCGAACAGACTGCAAGTGCATGCGGAGTTGGGAACAGGATGCTGGAGAAGCCACTTCCATCCTTTGAAACCAGAAGTCTACACTGCACATGCTCTCTGGAACCAGGCACCAGGCCAGAATGACTGAAGTGCATCTGGCGGGGTTGGTGGCCAACCCACAGGTGCATGCTTCTGATAGGCTGCTTCTGTTACAGCAGCACAATCTAACCTATCCTGACCGATACACTCACTTTTGGCGTTATACCAAGCCGCGGCTCGGTGCTCATGTGTCATTACTACCCGTCTCCTGGTTCTGTGTAGAGAAGCCAGATACCTGTATTTACATAAACGATTTGGTTATAAATTATTTGCAATGAAAGGATATTTAATTACTTACTGAATATTTCCAGAACTGTCCCCATCCAGAAGCAAGGTAGAATTGTACTTCCTTTAGTCCCTTGAAGTTAGGCATGTCCAGGTGACCTGCCCTGCTCAATAAAAGTCAGCAGAGGTGGCACAGGTTGGTTCCAGGTGGAGACTATAAAAACCAGTGTACCCCCCACCCAGGTGCCTCTCGTTGCCTCACTCACTGTGGAAACAGGCCAGGAGATAGGCCTCCAGCTGGGCTTCTTGTCTTCCTTCCTGCTTTCTTCTTTCCTTCTTGATTCTCTTTTTCCCCTCTGCCCTTCCTTCTCCTCTTCCCTGTCTCCCTCCCATCGTGATGATGAATATATAGCATGAAACAGAAAGAAATGCTTGCCATTTATAATTCTAAAAGGTGGGGGCTATTTGTTACACAGCAAAACCCAACTTAGACTGACACAAACACTGTCCAGAGAGATGACACAAAACACATCCCTTGACCGGACTCTCCCATTTCCAGTCTTGAATGAAGTCTTTTTTTCTTTCCTTGTTTTCTAATGTTCACTTCTTTCATTGTGTTTATTTATTCATCTCATTCAGCAAGCGCTTTTTTAAAAATTGTTTTTTTTAGTTGTTGGTGGACCTTTATTTATTTTTATGTGATGCTGAGGATCGAACCTAGTGCCTCACACATGCTAGGCAAGCGCTCTACCACTGAGCCACGACCCCAGCCCCTCAGCAAACACTTTTCAAGGCTTCTACATGCTGGGTACTGGGGACACAGCAGGGAGCAAGACAAACCTGCTCCTGCCCTGTGACACCCAAGTTCACAGGGTGGACAGACATTTCCACATCCAGCTAGGAGGCTCAGGGTGAGTGCTCTCCGGGCACAGATTAATCCTTTAAGTCTAGTTGCTCAAGTTCAAGCTGGGGCAGCTATTGTCGGCTCTGAAGCTGCAGTTGGTGTGGGCCCATCAGTTGCAAATGTTTTGCAAGGTTTTATAACCTATAGAAAATTATCAAGGTCCTCCCTTCCAACCCCCCTTCCATCTCTCCTTCCTTCCCCCCCCTTTCCTTCCTTCTTCTCTTTCCTCTCTTTCCTCTCTTTCCTCTTCTCTTTTTTCTTCTTTTACTCCCCTTTCCCCTCTCCTTTCCCTTTGTCTTTCCTTCCCTAAATAAGTTAAATAGGTGTGCCGCTGGCCCCACCCACGCTCACTTTCAACAGTGCTGTGTTTTCCTGTGAAGGGGAGGTCAAGGCAGGGTGGTAGGAGCTGTGGCTAAAGCCAGCACTGCCACCGTAAGATCACTGCAGTCAAGTTCATCAGGTCTGAAAGTGCTGACACCGGACGCGCAAGTCAGCCTTAGCTTGTGTTCACATAAGTCCGGCTCTTTGTCAAGAGGGCGTTGTGCACGCGATGGTGGAAAAGGTGGGCAACGGCTAACAGGATACAAGTGATCAAAGCTGGCATCCAGGGGACTCCTGCCACGTGCGGGGGGCTGGCCAGGGGCTCAAGTGGGCATTTCCTCCTGTGGTCCTCATCAGAACTCTGCGAAGGACTCATTGCCATTGGTGCTTGACAGGTGAGGAGGATGAGGTCCCTGCAAACTGTGTCCCTTGCAGAGTCAGGATTCTTTTAAACCCAGAGTTTATCTGAGTACAAAACCGGGGCTCGATGGTGACTCTACCTACCCTCCTAAGGCAGCCCCGAGGGCTTGACTTGGACCCATTCCGGACTGCAAAAGGTGGCAGCCTGCAATTCTTTATAGGTAGTTAGCCCCACCCCACCCCCACCCCAGCCACCCAATGTCCCAAACAAAATGATTCATAGCTACAAATTCAACCAGGAGGTTGGCTTCTATTTCTTCTTGCAAATCCTCCATCTGGGAGGGTCCTCCTGGAATTTCCATTGTCAAAAAAATACGGTAGACCTTCGGGGCTCCAAGGGTGTCCTTAGAGATGGGAAGCAGGAGGCTCTGAGTCCTCCTTTCCCTGGCCTCCACTTACAGCCTCCCCATCCTGGGAGCCTCCTCCACCTCTCCACCCAGTGATCAGAGGCCACGTGCAATTAGAGAGTAAAACACTGTCTCCCAAATTTTCCCACAAGGTGAGCGGTCCCCTCCTGTCCCCCTTGGAAAGGAGCTGATGCTTCAGAGTCCCCCAGCGATGGGGGGATCGTGAACACAGGTCTCAGTGGTGAGAGCGGTGTTTCTCACGGGGGTTGTTGTTGCGAGAATTGTAAACAATAACGATACAAGTGCGGGACGCCCGGGGAGCTCCTGTCGAGGAAGACGACTAGGAAGGGCATCCTAGCAACCGCACCATAGCAACGGAGGCAGCTTTAACGGAGGAGGCTGGCCCCGGACCACCGGCTTCTCCAGAGCAGTGCGCCCCCCGCAGCTCAACAGGGGGGTTGCTCAGACTCCAGAACCCCTAACCTCTGATGTGCTCTCACCTCTGAACCCTGGTTTCTAGAAGCCTCTCTTTCATAGGATCCTTAACTGTCAGCCCCGGGGGCCGTGGGTTTCTGCAGCACCAGGTCAAGTTCACCTCCAGCCTTGCTGATTATCGAGGAAGATCAGGCTGACCAGTGGGGTGAGTATCCCCAAGAGATCTGGCCCATAGCAGGTGTTTCATGTTGACAGCTTTTGTGGGACGGAGGGACCTCAAGGTGAGGTCACTTTAAAATAGAAGCTATGAGCCGGGCGCGGTGGCGCACGCCTGTCATCCCGGCACTTGGGAGGCTGAGGCAGGAGGATCGCCAGTTCAAAGCCAGCCTCAGCCATGGGGAGGCACTGAGCAACTCAGTGAGACCCTGTCTCTAAATAAAAATACAAAAAAAAAAAAAAAAAAAAAAAAAACAGTTGGGGATGTGGCCCAGGGGTTGAGTGCCCCTGCCTGAGTTCAATCCCCAGTACCAAAAAATTAATCAATCAATCAATTAATTAATTAATAAAATAGAAGCCACGACCTGGGGTGCGATAGTGGGTCAAACAACGTGGGTTCTGTAGCTTGGTGCCTCGGTTCAAATCCTGTCTCTGTGCTGTAGCACCTCAGCTATGTGACTTCTCTGAACCTCAGTCTCCTCATCTGTAAAATAGAACGATCACAGTAGCATCTGACTCCTAAGCGCGCTGTCTCAAGTGCCCAGCACGTAATCAAGGTCACAGACGGACCAGGGCCTGTGGCATCCCTTAAAAGCCTGGACAACAGCCCTGATCGCAGGTCTAGTTTGAAACTCGGTATTGTGACATCCAAGTCTGCCTTCCCCGGTTCCCCCAGAAGACGCCCCTCCAGCCCCACACTCTGGAATCCGCCTTTAGAAACCGGCTGTTGAAATGTCCCACAAGGCCTCCTTGTTTGCACCGGGGCTGGCCCCACGTGTTCCTTCCCTGAACGGATCTGCCTTTGAAACCCTCCCCTCATCCCCCACACCGGGTTTCCCATCACGAGACCCTGGCGGGCAGGTCAGCGCCGCCTGGGAAACCCAATCCCCGGCACCTTCCAAACCCTCCGTTCCAATCATGTTGCTGTGCAGGCTCGGGCTCACCTATAAATCATTTTTAATGACAGTGTGAGAAGAAAGAAGTCGCAAAGCAAATCTTACATGACATCCTCATCACCAGTGCCATTCAATATCCTAAATCAAATGCTTTATGGCGTTGCCGGCCGGGGCGTTAGGCGAAATGAAGGGAAGCCATTCGTTTTTGACTTTGTGCGCTTGCTTGGGGCCACTCGCTGTAGGGGACTCCTGGCTGTTAGGCCTCAGGGGCTCCGTGGGAGGGGGGGCAGTTAGGATGGTCGGAGGGTCCACCAGGATCCTTGGGGGACTTTTGCACAATGAGGCGGCCTGTGCAGCCGCGGTATCCAGAGCTGGTAATATGAGAAAGTTATGAGAATATAAGCCAGGCCTGATCTGGGGTTCCTCCCCACGCACCTGAGGGGCCCCTTCCCTTCCAGGGAAGTCGATAGGGTGAAATCAAACCTAACCAATGGCAAATAAAAACAGGCCCTACCTCTCCTCCCCCCAACCTGAGCCACACTTGGAAATGAATGCGAACTTCTGGGCTCTGGTTTCTTCCATCTGACAAATATCTCCTGTGTGTCTGCAGAGAGTCTCTGACAGACAGGTCCATGAGCCTCCTAGGACACACCAGGGGAGGGTGGGTGTGTCTTGCCAGCACAGACCAGACCCCACCTGCATCCTTACTCTCACTCCTGTGTCAGAGTGACTGGATGTAAATTCTCCTCTGTGCAATTTAGTCCAATTTGATCATCAATGTTTAAGCACCTACTGCATGTCCGAGAGCTGGACTGGTTCCCAGCAGAGAAGCGAATGCAACTTTCATTGAGTTAAAGACGCACATGCACAAAATGTGTGCACTAAGAGATCAGGTGCCCTGGATAGACCTAGAATGGTGGCCAGCATCTAGTAGGTGCTCAATAAACAGTTAGTGATTTACTTCATGATTTAATGCAGTAATTAATGATTAATAAATGGCAACTTTAATTACTTGTTATTGTTGTCCTTTTACAGATGAGGAAACTGAGGTTCCTAGAAGGGAAGGGAGGAAAGAAGCAGGGAATCGAGACAGCCAGAAAACCCTCAGCTTCCAAATCACGTGAGGAATTTGTCTTTCCACTGGAGCTGGGTACCCCTGGGGAAGTAACACCACCTCTCTGAGAGTCTAAGAGTCATGAGAATAACAGGTTGAATGATGGGGGATTGCCTGTTTCATACTTAAAAAGTTTGCATCTCTGTAATTTCATAAGGTTCAATTTAATGCAAATAACTCGCTCAGAGTGCTCATGTGAGGGTCCGAGTCTGAGTAATGGCTGAACACAGGGCCCAGCGGACGGTCACCCTCCACACACGGGGGTGCGCTGAGTTATCATCTCCATGCATTTCCCGGATAAAGGGAGAAGTGAGATCTATTTATGCCAGCATTGGAAACACAGCATCTACTCTCTTTTCCACTCCTGGGCGAGCCTGTGTCACCTCCGGGGCTTAGCGATACGGGATCAGCAATTTCCTCCTCCCAGGCACCCGGGTAAATCATTCCCCAGCGGCCCTTCAGCCCCTCCACCCACCTGAGGGCAGGGAAGGCCCAGCCCCTCCCTCCTCAGAACCCGAACTTTGGCGTCACTGTGGGGACGTCGCACCGCCGCGCTCTCCAATGTCCTAGTGGCAATGGGGGACGGCGGCAGCAGATGCCAGGTGTGATTGGGAGGTCAGGGATAACAAAGGAGAAGAAAGAAACTTCCAGAAGTCTGTGTCAATTGATGGCAACGGGGCTTTGCCAAAGCGGGGGGTCCCCCGGGAATGGCCTCCTCACCCCCTCATCATCTCCTCTTTCAGCATCCGCTACTCCTGCTGCCGCTGCTCATCCTCCTCGCCCCATCCCTCCTTCCTCCTCCTCCACCTCCCCTCCACTGGACCATTCTGTTCCTGCCACTCCCATCTGCATCCTGCTGCCATTGTCCCTCCCTAGTCCCCTATTTCAGGGTTAGGGTCTTCCTCTCCCCACGTCCACCATGCTCTAGGTCGCTCCAAGCTTCTCACGTTCTCTGTTTCTGCCGTCCTCCTCCCCCTGCTAACCCCCAAAAAAAACAACCCCTATCTATCCTGGTGCCACGGGTACAGGGGCATCTACTGGATGAGAGCAAGTTTTGGATCAATCGTGGCCCTTCCGGAACCACAAAGAAACTTGGGCGAGGCCGGCCCAGCTGCCAAGTAGATCACTGAAGCATTCCTGGGGTCACCCAAGGGATGAATTGAAGGACAGATCAAAATGGAGCAAAAGAGCACTGTCCCCTCTTCTCAGTGCTAAACCAATGCCACCAAATCGGGGGAACTTCAGGAGCTTGGGCAACCCTGGAGGTATCTGCCTGGCTCCCACCTTGTACCACCAGTTTGCCCCCAATCTACAGCAACAGTGATTGGATCAGAACTAGCCCAATCTGGGGCCACTGGAGGGTCTCCCCAAGGAGCGTGGGCCAGGTGCCGCGGCGGGAAGTCGGTCTGCCTGCACCGTGGGAACCGCAGCATGGGAACTTGGAACTGCTGCGGAGTTACTCCCCACCCACTGCGGGAGGAGGGAATGTGAGAGGATAGCCCCGGGTGGCGGTGGTGGCGGTGATTGTGACGACGCTATTGATGGTGGCGATGGTGGTAGTGCTACTGAGGATCGTGACCGTGATGTGGATGGTCGTGGTGGTGGTGATGGTAGTGATGTCGATGATGGTGGCGGTGGAGGTGGTGGTGGTGGTGATGGTGGTGACGGCAATGATAGTAGTGATGGTGATAATGATGATGATGAAGATAGTGATGATGGCAGTGGAGGGGATGGTGGCGATGGGGGTGACAGCCAAGATGCACCACTTCCGTACTTTCCTTCTGTCAGGCGCTGGAGTGGTTTACGTTCATGATTCTCACAGCCCCATGTGGTAAGGAAGTTAGGACTTGAGGAATATTATTCTCATTTTATAGATGAGAGAAGGAAATTTCCCAAACCCTCTGGATTCCCAATCGATGGCGCAGGGAAGCCATTCAGCCCAGAAAGAAGTATGAAGCAAGGGGGAGGAGCAGAGAGAGGATTTCCCGGGGGATCCCAGTCTAGACCTTCCCTGCTGAATCCTAGGAGACACCACATTCCCGTTTTTCCTGGGCTTCAATCAGTCTCCACTGCCTTAACCAGGTGGGTGTTCGCAAGAAGAGTCACTTAACTCCTCAGGGAAGTGGCGATTCTTCCTAATGGAATGGGAGGTGATTTTTGAAAAAGCAACTTTGAACCAAAGCCAGGACTCTGGGGGGACAAATGAGACACCCAGGACCCAGAGGCCAGGAGGGGCTCATTCTCAGGGTCATGCAGGAGGGGGCTGGCACAGTCACAGCAGCAAGAGCCAGCAGCTCGTGACGTGTGGCGCCCTGGGCACCCTGCTGTCCTCAGGCAAGCCACTGTCCTGATTAAGCTACCCCCTTTCTCCGTGGCCAGCGAGTCCCCAGCCACAAAGCAACGAAACGGAATCCAGGATCACAAAGAGCCACTTGGAGTGTGATTTTCTGATTCTGGCAAATGAATGACACGATTGCTGTGACACCAGGCTCCTGTGTCTGTGGCAGGCGTCACTAACCAACCTGGCCTCTTCTTCCTGGGCCTCATGTGTTCCTGGATCCATCTCCACACAGAGATCTCAGAGTCAGCAAATAAGGCAAAATTCATCCAAAGGACACGGGCTGTTTCTCTCGCTCGCTCGCTTTCTGCCCCACCCCCGACCTAACATGGTACTTGATTCAGATGAAGCTTTTCATCTATTTTCAATTAAACTGAACAAGAACGTGTATACCTGGATTTGTTCTCATCTACAGAAAGTTACTGTTCATGTGAATGCACAACCTTGCACATGTGAGTACACACACACACACACACACACACACTTCCATGCACCTTACATCACAGCCCACATGCGAACTGAGGCCACATTAAGATATGTAAAGTCCCCAAACAAGGAAAAGATAATGAGTCCTCCTGTTCCCATAAATTTCAAAACCATAAGAGCCCAGAAGTCCAAAAAGTTCTGGGCTTTGTCATCATAACTACTCTAATTTTTAAAGTATCAAATATCAAGGCCATTAAAAAGGGGGGAGGGCTTGGTGGCTAAGAGAGCCAGTGCCCAACATGCCCCGAGGTTTTAGGCAGGGACAAAAGCAGCATAGAAGCAATTGCATATACACGGAAATGTCATTATGTGCACATCTAATCATGCACTCACATGTGCACACCAGACACACTCAGTCGCGTGCTTACATCATAAACATGCATGTACATGGGTTGCTTACACAGATCGACATGCGTGTGCTCAGGGCAAAGCACACAAGCCTTAGCAATACATGAGATGACACCTAAATGCCCCCACGTGCACATGCAGGTCACACATGTGCCCTCTTAGGCCCTTACACATGTGTGTTTGCACACATACACATTCACTCACACTCAAACCTGCACAGATATGTGCACATATACACTCATTTGCACACATGTGTGCAAACCTACAGGGCTCCAGCCCCCGTCTCTCACATACTCGGCCACACGTACACCCTCACAGGCCTCAACTCACAAGTGCGTGCTCCCACGCGGGCACCCGCGCACGCACACGCACGCGCATGCGCACTGCGGCCACCCGACCCGGGCTGCGGGAGCTGCCCCTGCGCGGGCTGGGCGGTCGCGGAGCCTGGTAAGAATCACCAGGAGCTCGACAGTGATAACAATTTCCAGAGCCGGCAGAAGGGAGCCTAATCCGCAGTGAAACGCTGACAGGGCGGGCGCCTCGCGAGCTCGCTGCCAGCCTGCCAGCTCCTACTAACTCAGCCCTGCGCGGGGAGGTGGCAGACTCTTTGTCCCCTCAAGCCATGTCATCTCCTCTCTAATGATGCCAGCGTTTTGACAGAGCTGAGCAACACAGCCGGTAGGTGTGAAGTTGGAATTAATTTTCCTCTGGAAGGTCAAGTGCATTAACGGGCTTTGGGCTGGCTTCTGGGGCTCCTCCTTTTTTGTGCTTTTTGCAAGAAGAGGAGGAAAAAACAATGTTTTTCAAGAGGAGAGAGGGTGGCTCTTTGCTGGAGCTGTCTGTTCTTCCCTTCTCCTATCAGAACACTCAGCCCCTTTTCAGAAGCCCAGGAGACCCTGTGGGCAGATGGCCAGCTGTGGCCTGCCCCGGACAGCTGGCTCCCCTACCACATCTGGAAAGCCTTAGACCTGGACCTACTGAGCGCATGAAAATAATGCACACTCCTCGGCCTGTGAGGAGTTCAGATGGACAAAAACTCAGAGGATGCAGGGTCCGGGTGAACACCTATAATGTCAGCTACTTTGGAGGCTGAGCCAGGAGGATCACAAGTTCAAGGTCAACGTGGGCAACTTAGGGAGACCCTGTCTCAATCGAATAAAAAGTGCCTGGGATATAGCACAGTGACAGAGGATTTGCCTAACATGTGTGAGACCATGAGTTCAATCCCCGGAACTGCAAAAGAAAAGTACCAGGAACCAAATAGGTTTTACTGTCTATGCCAGGTCTGATTGATTAGTAGTGGCTGCCTGCAGCTATGTGGAAAGCATTGAGGGTGGCCTTGGGGCTCAGTGGGCAGAGGGTCATGATCGATTGGCCACGTCTGGCTTGGTCATAACCTTGAGCAACTGTAGCATCCAGAAAGATTTTTTTTTTTCTTTAAAAAAAATACCCATAATTCAACATGTTAAATGGAAATAAGAAAATCAGGATATAAGTATATTTAAACCCCTAGGAAAGAAAAAAAAGAAGTGTCCATAAGGAAACTTGAGGGAGACGCTACATGTAAGGCCTGATTGTAAACTCGAATGCCTTTAGGAGCCAAGAAGGTGACATGAATGATTAATGTGGCCCAGATGGGGCCTCTGCTCAACTCGAGAGTGTATTTCTCATTTAAAGAGGGGAGTTGCTACTTCTTTCAACCAATTCCTGCTGCGGAAGAAGGTCGACCGGATATTTTTACATCCACAGCTTTTTTTTTTTTTTTTTTTTTTTTCCAAGAGAAATCAGAAATGTGAGTGAGTTTTTTTTTTTCCAATATGAAATCACATGACTTTTACTATTGCCCCAAATTCTTTCTTTATGAATTTTAAAAATCACTCTGCAGGCACTGCAATATCTTGGATTTGTCCACAAATTGCCGACGTGGGCCTCTCTTTCAGAACAAACTGGGAGACTAGGATAGAATGCAGGGGTTGGTGCTCCGCGTGGTCCCTGCCAGTCTCCCACCCCTCACTAGGACAGGGGGCCTCCGCGGGCATGTGTGTGTCTGTCTGATTTGTGACTCTGCTAGGCCCCTACACACCCAGTGCACACCCACAGTTGATGTGTGCCTATTAAATACAGGGTGCACCAAATCCCACCCTAACCTGTAAGGTCATGTTCGGTGGCCCGAATATGTCCTGTTTTGAATGACACCTCTCAGGACCACCATGAGGACCAAATTAAGTGGAGCTGCATTTTATCCTGTAAACCAGAAGCACTGTGGTAACTGCCTGGGGGCATCACATACGAGCTGGGATTGTCACAAGCAACCCAGGATGTCTGATCGCCTATGCTAAACACGTTCAGTGCTCAAAAGCACTTCGAACAGTGCTCTGCACTTAGGGTTCAAAAAACCTAGCTGACATCATAGCGTCATGACATCAAGCATGTTAGTTAGCACCATGACATGGTGACCACTAATAAATAACCTAGACAGGTGCAAAGAGCCTAGGTCTTCAAGTTCAAGGTTCTTCGTTCTGCCACAATCCCGCTGAACACCTCTTTGCTGCTTAACCTTGTGCTAGAGTCACTGAGCCACACGCGGAAGGCTGGTGATGATTTCTAACAGGGAGCTTGTGTGCAGACAGAAAAGGGGACTTTCGGGCAAGGAGAAGACCTTCACGAAACGGCCAGTGCTCGGTTGCTGGGCTGCTGGGCATGATTCACCTGAGCAGGGCCTGCAGGGCCACAGGTAGGTGGGTGCGTGAGTCTGAGAACTGAAGGCCTAGTGCTGGCGTGCGGGGGCTTTGCAAACATTTCTTGGCCTTTACGTCATTCACAAAAGACCTGCCAAGATAGGATTGTACACCGAGACACCAACACGAAAACAACTTGTTTTCCTGGGAAGATTCTCAAAGACCAGTGACCCAGTTTACCAGATCATGTTTTAAAAGGATGTTGCAAAATTCCCTCATAGAGAGAGAGAGAGAGAGAGAGAGAGAGAGAGAGAGAGAGAGAGAGAGAGAGAGAGAAGGAGAGAGTCACTACCAGCCTCTCTTCTGACTATGATTACAGAGTTTCATGGACAGAGAGGGCAAAGTTAAAACAAGCAAATCCTGCAAAGAAAATGAAGTCTTCTTTCTAATCTGGGAAAAGGCAATGGGATTTAACTGAGATAAAATTCCAGTCTCCTGTCTCAGTGACCCTCCAGCAATTGCTCTGCAAGGGTGACATTTGCTCACGTCCCTCCTCTGCATTCCATTCATCTGTCCCTGTCTCCCATACACGAGAACACTGATGGGCCAGATATTCAGCAACCTCATGACCAGAAACAGCTGGGCGCCCCTCAACGCTGGGACCTTCAGAGCAGGAGGGCACCACGGTCTGTCCGGCTTGCTGTCTCCCATCTCATGAGCTCTTCAGAAAGATGCCGATCAGGAATATGGATGCCTCTTTCGAGATCATTTTGCGATTCTTACAGATTGCATCTGTTGCCCCAAAGCCCTCCCCCTCCAAGCCTCCTTCTTAGATATGGCCTGCTGCCCCCCTCCCTTTATCTTGTTGAAACGTGCAGCCTGGATGGCTGAAGAATTTATGCTGTCTCCCAGTTCATTTCATGTGTCCTTTCACTGAACGAGAATTTAATGAGCATCTACTATGGGCAGGACACTGTCCTAGCATTGGGGATACAGGAGTGAACAAGGCCATGCCACATGTCCTCGTAGAGGAATTTCCTGGGCTTCACAGACTTCCCTCATTTGCTTGATGAGTTGTTCCTTGTCCTTCAAGAGCCAGCTCAAAGACCACGTCATTCTGTGACTTCGCCCTTGGAGAAACCAATACTTGTCCGCCCAACTATTCCTGCCCCTGCTTCTCTGATGCTTTTAATAGTCTGCCTCATAGTGCAGGAAAGCAGCCAGTGCGACAACACAATAGTTAGTATGGGCAACTCACATTTGAGAGGGTTCACCCTGGGATCTGATAGCACAGATTTGAAGCTTGGTTTCTCTGCTTCTACCAGTGTGATCCTGAGCCACGGATTTAGCTTCTTGGTGGTTCCAATTTCTTCCCTGTGAAACAGGAACCATAACCACGTTGTCCTCATAGGGTTTCTATAAATACTTAAGGGCCTGAAGGATCCATCACCCTCCTAGCTCAACAGCTGGGACATGGTAAGTGTGCAAAAAAAAAATAAATAAATAAAAATCAGCTAATATTAGTCTTTTGTTGAACAAATATTAACCGAGCACAGTGGCAGATATCACTAGTATTGTCAGTGGTTAGTTCGGTCTTCCTTGCTAAGCAAAGAAGAGACTACACTTCCCAGCCCTTTTGAAGTTAAGAAAAACTGAGTGACGGGCTGTGACCAAAGAAATATTAGCTGGAGTGACATGGGTCACTGCTGGCCTGAAATAATCAAAACGTCCTGCGACATGCTCCGTAGCCTGTCTCTACTGCACAGCTGATGCCTTCCACAGTAAACTGGCCAGGGATCTATCCCAGCTCGACTGCTCTAAGCACGGCTGGACCTGGTGGCTGCTTGGAGAGCCATGCCCAAACCCATACCCACGGCCAACTGTATCGTAGTGCTATAGCTAGAGCCTTGGGAACGTCAGGAGACTCATCCCCAAACTCACCAGCACCCTGACACGAGTTGGTATGACCACTAAGGACAAGTGCAGCTGTCTGCTGGGTGATAGATATCAGACAGGAGAGAGGAAGATAAAGCCATTTTCCTAGACACAGGAAAGACTTGGAGGAGGAAAGTGTGGAGACCAAGGGTTGTCACAGCTGAGATGCGTCTTCCCTCTCCCCTTCGCTCTCTCTTTCCCTCTCTCTCTCTCCAAGTTAGAAAAGTTCCCAATATTTATTTATTCACCCTCAGAAGTATTAATGCTCATTTTGCAGATGAAGGAAGCAGCTAGAGGGATGGGGTCAGGAGGGCAGATGGCGCTAAGTTGTAGAAAGGGGGTTTGGAGCCAGGCATGCCTCAGGTCCAAGCCCCTTCACCAGAGTTTCTGCAGTTCCAATAAAAGTAGGCAAAGGTTATGACCACTGGGGGTTGGGGGGACCTTAAAACCTGGCTTGCTGTGTGACTTTTTGGCAAGTGGATTCACTTCTCTGAGACTCTAGTTTTCAGTCTGGCAAATGAGAACATAAAGTCATCTGATTGCAAAGAATTTATAAGGGGCATCTGGCAAGGTGCCCAACGCGGTCTCAGCACGTGTGGCTGGGCCACCAGGGCAACGTGACTCCTCTTCTCTCCTCCCACCAGGGAAAGAAGTGGATAGAACACGTTCTTCCCTCCCCCCACCACCTCCCTTGACATCAAGAAGCTCAGGGACGCCTTTTGAAAGAGCCTCCTTTTGGGGCAACCAACTTGGAATCTCCAGGTCCTGATTTGGAGCGTGGTATTCACCTCTCCAATGGATGAACAAGGAAGACAAAGAGCTTGTTGCTATTGGAAGACGCTGGTTGGAATTGGGAGGGAGGAGAGACTACGGCTCAGGACCTTAAGCAGGAAGATAGTACGAGCTTCTGTAAATACGAGACCACATTGCTGGGACAGGGGACTGCACTCATCACTGCAAAGAATTATTTGACCTGCACCCAAAACTTTAATTGCCGGTAATGGCCAACCTGTTGGGTGGTATTTTATTAACGCTAATAGATTTTACAGGAGATTTCTCACTTTACCCTCCAAGAGCCTCAGGCATTCATTAAATATTAAAAGGCAGTGCTCTGGGTTTGTTCAGTTAAAGATGCCCTCCTGATGAGGTTTCCCGCAAGTTAGAGACCTGGAGAAAGCAGGAAGGCTCGGGATGGATGGATGCTGTCAGCCTCCGCAGAGGAGATGATAAAATAATAATCAACATCATCAATGCTTCCGGTGCTCACGCGTGCAGGGCACTAGCTAAGCACTTTGTGGATGCGTGCATTTAAAAAATATCCATGATAACTTAGAAAGGATGTATGTTTTTCTTTTTTTGGGAGGCGGGGTGGGTGGTGGTTACCAAGGACTGAACTCAGGGGCACTCAACCACTGAGCCACATCCCCAGCCCTATTTTGTATTTCATTTAGAGACAGGCTCTCACTGAGTTGCTTAGCGCCTCAACGTTGCTGAGGCTGGCTTTGAACTCGCGATCCTCCTGCCTCAGCCTCCTGAGCCGCTGGGATTACAGGCGTGCACCGCCGCGCCAGGCTAGAAAGGACATTTTCTTATCATTCCTGTTCTACAAATGGGGAAACTGGGCCTCAGACAATGTGACTGGAGATGGAATGGAGAACTATTAGCCATTTGGAGTCAGGCAGACAGGGTTTTTCCAGATCTGCATCTTATTAGCTGAGTGGCCTTGAGCAAGTTACTAAGCCTTTCAGAGCCACGATTTCCTCTTTTATGAATTCGAGGATCATCCTCATCTTGCCCATGAGAAACTGGTCCAGGGTCACAGAGCTAAGATACGACAAGGTTGGAACTCATGAGATGGTCTCAGATTTGGTCCATCTACTTATTGCTGAAAAATGAACAACTCTTAAGAACTCAGAGGTTGGTACCAGCTCTTCCATTTTGCACATAAGTTTGCAGGGCAAGCACGTGGGCAGGGCTGAGCTGGGAAGGTCCCCCACACGGTCCACAGAGTCAGGGAAGGCGATAGGGCGGATGGATCTATCACTGTGAGCAGCCTGAGAATCGCAGGAAGCGGAAGTGTCACTTCCACCACCAGCGTCTATTGGTCAAAGCTATCTCAGACCTCCTCCTTCTCGCACTCAGTGGGCGGGGACGCAGGTGCTGCCTCCAGGGAGGGGTGGGGGGTGCCAGGGAGCCTATGTCCGCCCTTAACTGGTCTCCCAGAGGCAGAAGACGTCGGTAGATGAGAGATTTCACTTAGAAACCAAGCAGAAAGCAGCGAAAATCCAACCACCTTCCCAGGGTGATTGGGGCGAACTCAAGGAATGAGCATATACTCCACTCCAGCGCTGGAATCTTGGCAGAAAGCAGGCGCAGAGTGACAGTCAGCTTTCTCCCTTTAGGGACAACTGGGACACACTAGTCATGGAGGTGACATCAGATCAAGGGCATGATTAAATACATGATGGTTAAATTTGTGTTTCCCATGAACAAAATAATTTCCACTCTAGTTATATCCCATAAATTTTTTAAATATTTATTTATTTGCTTTAGTTGTACACAATATGTTTATTTTTACGTGGTGCTGAGGATCGAACCCAGGCCGCACACGTGCTAGGCGAGCGCCCTACCGCTGAGCCACAATCCCAGCCCCCCATAAATTTTTTATTTATTTATTTTTTGGTACCTGGGATTGAACGCAGGTGCACTCGACCACTGAGCCACATCCCCAGCCCTATTTTATATTTTATTTAAACACAGGGTCTCACTGAGTTGCTTAGCGTCTACTTTTTGCTGAGGCTGGTTTTGAACTCTTGATCCTCCTGCCTCAGCCTCCTAAGACACTGGGATTACAGGCGTGCACCACCGTGCCCAGCTCCCACACAATTTTTGAAGTACACTTACACTAAAAACGTATTGTTGTTTATCTAATATTCAAATTTAACTGTGCATCCTGGATCTTGCCTTTGTTTCAAACCGTGGCAAACCCACCAGTGTGTATATGGAAGAGAGTGACCAAGAATTCTGATTCCCTCTTGTGGCCACAAAGGTCAAGGAGGATTGAATTTGAAACTTGAATTCCTTATCAGCCACCATCTATCCAGTCTTGAACCTCTTCTTTCTCCAGTCATGTAAAAAAAAAAAAAAAAAAAAAAAACAGCAGAAGTGGAAGAAAAACAGAAGTCTAAAGATGATTAGTAGGAGAGCCTGTCCCATATTTAATATGCTTGTCTAGTCTCCTAGTTCACTGTCAAGTCTGGTAGCTCATGAGAAGCGGCATTTCCATATCTCCATTCTCCTGTCAAATGGGGATGATGGTAACAGCAACTTAGTCCAAAGAAGTACTTTCGAAAAGAATGATGTTCAAATAAAAAGTGCTTGGAAGAGTTCCTGGTCCACAGCGGTAGCTCAGTGTTAGCTTTTACCATCACAAGTGAGAGGCAGCTATAGAGACGTGTGATCGCCAAATCCTGCAACCTCTGAACCAACAGATGCATTAGAGAAGTCATAAAAGATGGAAGAGAGGGACCATGGGAAAAGATCGGCAGAAGTTGTAACCAAGTAGGGCTGTGATGGATGAAGAGGAGTTGGATAAACAGAAAAGAGGGAAATGCATCTAGGCAGGGCAGTAGCTTATTAAAGGGATGGAGAAAAAATCAGGAGTGAAAGGAACTTCTAGAGGCTGTTGGGGGAGTGAGTCACACAGCCTCAATTTCTCGGTGCAGAGACGCGGGAGGAGGAGGAGCCCAAGAGGAAGCCCTGCAAAGCTTTGCACACCACGTGTGAGCGTGTTCTTTTTGGAAGCCTCCAACCAGTCTCACAAGAGGAAGGAAGCAATGAAGTTGGTATTTTGAAAGCCCAAACTGGCCAGGCGTGGTAGCGCATGCCTGTAATCCCAGCACTTGGGAGGCTGAGGCAGGAGGATCACGAGTTCAAAGCCAGCCTCAGCCATGGCGAGGCACTTAGCAACTCAGTGAGACCCTGTCTCTA